>JAWPHD010006433.1:0-145107 GCA_037043455.1 Cyrtodaria siliqua
AAGACAGTTGTAAATCAGGTTAGCGGGTACATATTGTGTAAAGATAGTTGTAAATCAGTGTTAGCGGTACATATTGTGTAAAGATAGTTGTAATTCAGTGTTAACGGTACATATTGTGTAAAGACAGTTGTAAATCAGTGTTAGCGGGTACATAATGTGTAAAGATAGTTGTAATTCAGTGTTTGTAATTCAGTGTTAGTGGTACATAATGTGTAAAGACAGTTGTAATTCAGTGTTAGCGGTACATATTGTGTAAATATAGTTGTAATTCAGTGTTAGTGGTACATAATGTGTAAAGACAGTTGTAATTCAGTGTTAGCGGTACATATTGTGTAAAGATAGTTGTAAATCAGTGTTAACGGTACATATTGTGTAAAGATAGTTGTAATTCAGTGTTAGCGGTACATATTGTGTAAAGATAGTTGTAAATCAGTGTTAGCGGTACATAATGTGTAAAGATAGTTGTAATTCAGTGTTAGCGGTACATATTGTGTAAAGATAGTTGTAAATCAGTGTTAGCGGTACATAATGTGTAAAGATAGTAGTAATTCAGTGTTAGCGGTACATATTGTGTAAAAATAGTTGTAAATCAGTGTTAGCGGTACATATTGTGTAAAGATAGTTGTAATTCAGTGTTAACGGTACATATTGTGTAAAGATAGTTGTAAATCAGTGTTAGCGGTACATAATGTGTAAAGATAGTAGTAATTCAGTGTTAGCGGTACATATTGTGTAAAAATAGTTGTAAATCAGTGTTAGCGGTACATATTGTGTAAAGATAGTTGTAATTCAGTGTTAACGGTACATATTGTGTTAAGACAGTTGTAAATCAGTGTTAACGGTACATTTTGTGTAAAGACAGTTGTAAATCAGTGTTAACGGTACATATTGTGTAAATATAGTTGTAAATCAGTGTTAGCGGTGCATTATTTGTATTAGAACTCGTATATTTCATCCTTTAAGTACTAGCAAACCTTTATACAGCATCGACCAACTAACGGACGAGGAAAATCATATTCTATTTACTCAAGTTCAAAATTATATTTAAAATACTAAACGATTCCAAAATAACGTTGTATTGTGTCTATATCAACTGTCGCTATGTGTCTATCAGCCAGAAGGTGGGATATAGGGTGTTATTTCGGTTGAGAATGCGTGGGGGTAGAATGGCACGGCAGAGTTTAATTTATTGGATTTTTTACTCTTCGTTTATCCTTATCCATTTCATATTTAAATGTACTGTTACAATTTCAAACCGATAATCACTTACACTTTTTCAGCCACAAGGGAGAGAATGTTGTAATAAGTTGTAGTTCAATCCATTTGCATATGTTGCTATGAATAGTGTGATGTTGAATTGATGTATTGTAACATATCTGCAATAAAATATTATTAAACAGAAACTTAAAACATAATTTTTATAGTTGTAATTCAGTGGTTGCTGTACGTAATTTGTATAGATAGTTGTAATTCAGTGTTAGAGTTTCATACGTTGTATAAATTCCTGCAATTCAGAGTTAGCGGTACATAATTAGCGGTACATAATTTGTATAGATAGTTGTTATTTAGAGTTAGCATGAAAATGATTCTCAATTATATTTTTACTTAGGTTTCAGACGTTAATTAAAAGTAATCTTACGAAAATGCACAATGAGTTCATACAGCCCTAAACATTATCCCAAAAATAAGAAACTTCCTCTAGATGCTCTGGCTTATCGGTGGTAACTTGGGAGGGGGATTTCGAAAGTTGGCATAATGCTGGGGGTGGGAATTTGAAAAGTTGGCATAATGCTGGGGACGGCATAATCATGGTAAGGAGCAGGATTACCTATAGGAATATCCTTTCCATTCCAGCTCATTCGTTTATCTAGAGCTTGTAGTCGAGTTCAGGACGTTGTACTTTAACGGATACTTTTATTATCGTAACTCCGATCTATTTACAAAATATGAAAGTAATTTTAAGAAGTTCATCTCTTCTGCGACAAAGACTATCATAAGCTAACATATATGTTGACATGATTTACAAACTTCGAAAGATCCTTGGTCATCGTGCTGACGACTGAGAATCTTTCGAAATTTGTATACAATCTTTAATTGAACGCAAAATAGGTTTATCACTTAATAAATAACTGTAGGTATAGTGGTTGGTCCATTTACAATTCCTCTTTGATGGCGTGCGATGAACCGACGTCGTATGAACCCTCTGAGGACGTCTATCTAGATACTGAAAGGGGTACTTACGTTTTATGTTTGTCTTTAATATAGTCTTGTCGTTATCTAAAAGGTTTATTCTCTTCTTGGTCTGGTTTATGCCAAGTCACTGAGTACACCTTTGTGGCTGTCTACGTTTTTGTTGTTTTCTTATATTCATATATACATGATCATGCCGCTTAGTTTGTTAACGAATAAGACTGGCGGTCAGTTCTTATTTTACACTGGCCCGTTTAAGTGTGTGGCAGTAGCGTAAAAGTGAGGTTTGTTGCACACTAGAACCTGGTTTAAACCACCATCGGCCGTTTTGCCAATGATCTTTCGAAGGCATTAACCCTATTGTCAACCCTGTTACGTTTGTTGTGTCGAGTGCTTTGCTTCTATTTTCATCTGTAATTGTTTAATTTGATTATATGTTTTTGACTGGATGTGTTCTTTGAATGCTACATGTCCTGTTCAACTGTTGTTATACATACTGTTAAACATTTAATCCCTGAACTATAGTATTAATAATACCGTTTATCACAACATAGCTATTTTGTAAGAGATGCAAAACTTCTACGTGGAAATGTATTAATTAGTCGCTGTTCCGTGTTTCACATAAACAACGTTTAAAAATACAAATGTCAAGTTTTACAATTTAAAGGAACAACTCGCCAAATACGGTAAAATTACACTATAAAACGTTTATCAAAACTCTATCCAGGTGTCCAGGTAATGTCATATAATAAATGTGCCGATTAAAAGTATAATTTGTTTCAATAGTTTGGTTCTTAAAATACCCGTGACTGAATATGCGTATAACGAATTGTCAATTGGTAACTCTTAATTCGACGCTCCAGTTTTTGGGGCTTGGTCTGGAAGGCTATGGTCATTTATACCGTGTCTACAGAGTTTGAATTCTCAAAATATGTAAGTTATATAAATTATACACCTCGTCATCATTAGGTTTAGAAACCATGTAAAATTTGCCTGTTGATGACGGGATAGTGACTTTAAAGGGAATGTAGCGACACAGCCAAACAAACTCTATTATTGAGAGTTCTGAAAAACTTGTAAAAAGGTGTAAGAATTATAAAAATCGGATGATAAACAAAAACAATGACCATTTAAATGTTGTTCTAAAACGAATATGGGAGCCGCCATTTTTAGAACTATGACATCATAGTTACATATTACCATATATGGAATATTGATAACTATCATTTAAAACGCAGAAAATCACTGCAAATGAATGAAAAAAAATTACTGGTGATATAAATCATTATTGCTATTAAGTATTACATATTATTTCAAACAGTTGCTGTCATTTTACCCTATAAATCAGTAAATTTTCATATTTATAAATATACCATATATGGTCATTTAGAACCGTGATGTCATAGCTTTCAAAATGGCCGCTTCCGTAACCGTTTCAACAGAAACTTCAAATGATCATATCTTCTTTGTTTATCATCCGATTTAGATAATTCTTTCACCCTTATTCAAGTATTTCAAAACTCTCAATAATAAAGATGGTTTGGCTGTGTCGCTACATTCCATTTAATACAAACATTCTTGAAATATAGTTGGGTTATGTATATTCTACTGGCACTTAAAGAAGATAATGTCGTCTAGAGTTTGGAGTGCGATTATCTATAGGTCGTGTTTCCGTTGGGATAATAGAAAGAAAAACCCGTGGTCATAAAGTTACATGATAATTATATACTCAACAAAAAAAGAAACTTTCGCAACTTTACCCATACATGTAGACACAATGAACATATATTTTGTTTGGTCTTATATGTTAATACCTTTGTTAAAAGGCCAGCACTGTCATGAAAACAATTATCCTTGAATCAAACTTGTACGCACAGTTATTCCCCTTGCTTGGTTTAAACAGCATTTCCAGGTCTTGTGGTTTAAACTTTGATTTAACACAGTTGTGTTCTATTGAAATAAACAGAAGATAACCCCAGCACCAAAATGACGGAGAAAGTAAGCTGATCCGTTCACTCACTTTTGCGCCATACAGCTTTCAAGAATGAATATTTTCAGATTACCTCCCTTTATAATACAAATATAGTGATTTCGCAATTTGAATAAAACATGTTTTAGCAGCAACACACTAACTCTGGTTTTTGATGATTATTAATATTGATCAGAATGACTGAGTGATTAGTATAAAATGATGAAATTGTATCTAAATTGGTGTACAAAGTATAACAAAGTCAACCCTATGCAAATGCAGAATTTCTTTTTTTGTTCAGTATAGCTGTGAATAATTCATGTGCATTATCAACGTCTTTAAACTTTTTGAACATTTTCAACAACCATGGTATCGCCGTTAAACCTTATATACTGCAATATAAACAGTGACTGATAGCATAATACGCACAACTTGGAGAGTAAACTGGAATACAATATGAATAAAATCATAATAAACATGTCCCAGTCGACAATCATTTCAGTCATAATATTTTCATAACTTGATCAGAGGAAAGACGATTCCGACCATAACAGTCGATAATTGATACCCAACTCATACCACAACCGGTATTAGACATATTTAACCAGCCAATGAAAGCCAGACTCTGGTGCATTGGTCGTGTCGTACTGTCTACAGAAATCAACTGGATTCCTACAAGCATTTGATTCATGCGAGTTATTGAACTAATAATAATAGAAGCATCCTTGAAAATATTAAAAAATACGAAAACAATGTATTTTTTACAAATAAACCTGTATAATTGGTTAGCTTAATATCGTCTCCTTACGATATATAGGGCAACATATTTAGCCTTACCGCTGCAATTCAATTTCCTTGAATGAAAAACGTTGGTTTGTATGGTGTTTTACGTCATTTTCAACACATGTATGATTATATATGACGGTCGATTTTTTGTGGTGGAGGCAGACCACCCACTTTTCCTGGGTAGAACCAGTTTGGTACACCTCCCGCCATCCGTAAGAATCGACACTTCCTCACTTACAAGTCGAGCTCCCAGTGAGATTCAAACCCGCAGCGGTGAGAGTCGAAGGTTTACAACGCAACGTCGTTAACTACTCGGCCGCGGAGACAATCTTGAATGAAATAATTAAATGCGCAAGAAATCATCACTAGATACATCAGAAGTAACGAATACAAACAATAAACAAACGTAGAAGACCAGGTTTTATTTAGTATTGAGTTTCGTTTTATCATTTGAATTATAATGTTTTGATATTGATTTTTGGCTACTTTTCGCTTTAGTTCGTGCCTTATTAGTCTGTCTATATATTTGTATTTAAACCACCGACAATATATAGGTTGCTTAGTATATCATGTATATGTTGATTAAATGATCTTGGGTGGTGTTTCACGAATGGTTTCGCTTGACTAATTACTCCGTGTGTCACCGTGTAATGGCATGGTCGATTCGGATGAAATAGAACATCGTTTACGGTGAATTATCGGGTAATATATCACGGTTTGGATTCAATTGTAAACAATAAAATATGAAATATGTACCGTCCGATCTAAAAATCGGCATTATCATACCTATATTAAAAGAAGGCAAATGTAGAAGTAACACGGCAAGCTATAGACCGGTTACACTCTTACCTGTTATATACAAAGTTTTCGAAAAAGTAAAATCATTAAGAGTTCAAAAATGGACTAAACAACGTAGAATTAGCTTCCCAAATAGTCAGTAAAACGGCTACCAACAATATCTCGGGTCGATAACAACATCATTTAACCTTCGCGAAACAATTTACTATATGTTCGAAAATGGAAGTAGTCCATTTATGGTCCTGTTAGATACATCAGGGGCATTTGACACTGTTTGGCATAATGGCCTCTTTTACAAGATAAAACAATTTGGCATCTCTGGAAAAGCCCTTCGCGTAATAATAGAGTGTTACAGTGGTATGACAAGCTGCGTTTTAGTAAATGGTATAAAATCCGAACCATTCACCTTATTGCAGGGAACACGCCAAGGAGGTGTAATGTCTAGTTGGTACTATCTCTTATACATCAACACTCTTCTCGATGATCTAGAGCGCAGCGGACTTGGTTGTTTTATTGGTAGCGTAAATTGTGTTGCCCCAACACTGGCCGACGACATTACCTTAGTATGTCCTAATGCACTAAATCTGCAGTCTTGTCTAGATATCGCGAATGACTACGCGCATAAATGGAGATTTTCCTATAACGATTCAAAGTGCAATTTTCTAGTATGTAGTAAAAATAAAAACATTAAAGCTGCTGTTAACATTATGATTGGAGAAAAATGTATTGAACAAACCATGCAAGCAAAACATGTAGGTATAGATATTGTCCCGAATTTAAAATGTTCCAAAGGTATTGAAAGTAGATGTTCAAAGGGTAGAGCATCTCTATTTTCATTGCTTAACATAGAGACTGATTTTAATTTCATAAATCCTAAGACTCTTGCAAATCTTATAAAGAAGATATCATTTCCTTCATTTCTTTACGGGTGCGAATTATGGTCACACATGCAAGGATGTGACATTTTATTAGCCGAAAAATTTATAAGATTAGCTGCAAAATGTACTCAGAAGTTGCATATGCGCACTAGAACAGACATGGCATTGAGTACTCTAGGTTGGATGTCAATGGTGTCGGAAATTGATAAAAGAAAATTGTGTTTTTTACAAAAATTATGCTCTACGCCGCTAAACTTACTGTCTAGAAGGATATTTGACATTAGGTTACAACATTTTGTTCTTAAGGGTTTCAAGGACCAATACGGTTTTATTCCCGATGTATTTACCATACTAAGTAAATATAACTTACAGCACTTTTTGACGGATTATGTCAATAGTGGACATTTTCCGTCAAAATATAAATGGAAGAAAATTGTTTTAAATAATGTAAATAGTCACCAGGTTCAATCGTGGGAATTGAGACTGAGTGAAGATGAAGATTTCCAGAGATTCCGGCGTCTTCATCCAATACTTAAGTCAGCTGTATTATGGGATATTCCCCGATCCAGCTCAGACATTCGTTTGGTGTTGTATATAATTAAACTGTGGGTTCATGTTAGCCAATCCAATGAAAGTGAATGTTTGTTGTGCCACTTTAAAGTAAATGATATATTCGAACATTTAACCACAACATGCGAAGCCTTTTCGTTGTCGAGACAAAATAATTTTGACGATTTATATTTGATCTTAGATATTGTACAATTTAACCTCTTCATTACGCTTCCTGGCAAAGAGATGTATAATGTCATGCTTGGATCTAGCATACCATTTTTTGACACATTGTCTTCAACTAATTATTATGCTTTTCTAATTCAGTCATATCACTTTATAAAAAATGTAACTCAGTATGTGTTTGTATAAGTTGCAAATTAACATACTAGCAGACAAACCTGCAATATTGGCAATTCTTAGAGTTAGTCAATTGCGTATTACATTAGTCTTCTCATGGACCAGGATACTGTAGTTAAATATATATGATTACATTCCCCTCCAGAACCTTTGTCTACTTTCGTTTCGTTCTATATTTCGTTTCGTGAATAAAGGTTCTAACAAGAGAGGAATGTTTATTAGACATGTTTTGGATATCTTTTATATATGTATGTACATATTGTTCATGTTCTATGTTTTTCACTTTTTTTTTCCAAATATTTCATACATCACCTACTTTAATATGCATTGTTGTCATAATATTATATTATGTAATCTCTGTAATGGAGGAAATAAAATGAATAAATAAATAAATAGATACTATATATATATAAGTAGTTTGCCTAATTACTAGTAAATAATACGAAGAGTATGCCTAACACAAAAACCAAACAAACCTCTATAATCTCATTTTAAGTTGTAATCAGTAGTACAGATATTGGAGGACGCTGAGATAGATGTCTGAAGTAATGAGACCCATGTCAAGACGCACATTTAATTGTTGGGACCTTAATAGTTATAAGTTTATAGATTTGTGTTGGGATATATGCACGAGTTCTTCTGCGTATTAATATTGCGCGATTTTAGAAACGCACTATTGATCCCAATCTAACATGGTTTATTAAAATTACTCAATACTGATTGGTTATTGTGGAGTTGTTAATCGCAGTACCAAATGCTATCAAGAATTTTTGACGTCACGTCCTTCAACCGTAAGGACGTCATTGAGAATTCGTTTTTATCACATAACGTCCCTTGTTAACAGTGTCGAACACCCATTTAATATTATATTGTATGACACACGTGTAATACACTCTGTAACGATTTTGACTGGTTGAGTTAAACCTGTGACACTACGCAAATTTATTAACTGAAACTATTTTATTTATTACAAATTCACCAAGATCTGAGTCATAAACTTATTATTTGTGACAGTTTATAAAAATAATGCACATTATACAAAACATTGTTGTTGGTTTGTTAAAAAGTTGGTGTAAACTGCTATTTTGTAAAAAGGTAAAAAACGAACTCTTTTATACGCAACGTTATGTGTGAGACGCGACGTTACGACGTCACATATTGTATGACGTTTTGGCGCTAAAGTGTGTCTGACGTCGTGGCGGTTCTATGGCCATCGGAAATATGTTTTACTAATTTGATTGCAATGCTATGTGATAAAAAGGATCTTAAACTCGTTCCCATTCCATATAAAATTTATGAAACCCGTTATGCATTATTTTTAATTTTAACTCGCCAAAAGGCTCGTTAAAATTAAAAATGATTCATAACTCGTTTCATAAATCTTATATGAAATGGGAACTCGTTTAAGATCCTCTATGTATCATGTTTAATCTCTCGAAAATATGTTGATAAAAATAAAATACATAGAAATCCATGTTAGAGAAGAAAAAGATTTTATAGCGGGTTTATAGTTTGCGATATTAAAAACCTTGGTGTGAGACTTGAAACACATCAAAACCTCGGGCTTACTTTAAACAGATTTTCCTATACTATTCTGTGTGAAGTCCCACCCACCAGGTATTGATCTGGGACAATATAAACCCGCTGGAAATACTTTATTCCTTAAATACAAATATATTAACCTTTGTATTGCATACGTATTTAGAAATGTGTCCATAGGACATGGATGACCCCACTTAGGTCACTATGCCATAGCATTTTGATAATGAACATAAACACTGATAAACACGTTCAACTTAGTTGCGCATCTTCACATGATGGTCAACATTCTTGTGAGACTGTGAAGTTTGGCGACCATGGGTTAAATAGTAATGAAGGAGGGTTTCAGCCCCTAGTTTGACTAAGTCACAACTCTGTGGTCCTTGGTCCAAAATAAAAAAAACTCAGGTGAGCATTTCCACTTGCTGGTCAACATTCCTGTAAAGATTGGCGACCGTGAAGGATCACGCGATACACCTTTTAGCCCCCATTTTGACTAAGTCAAGGACCATAACTCTCTGCTTTTTGGTCCAAATAAAAATGAAAACCCAGATGCGCATCTTCACTTTCTGGTTAACATTCCTGTGAAGATTGGCGACCATGGGTTAAATAGTAATGGAGGAGGGCTCGACACAAGTTGTTCAGCCCCTATTTTGACAAAGTCAAGAGCCATAACTCTGTGGTTCTTGGCCCAAAATAAAAACGAAAACCCAGGTGCGCATCTTCACTTGCTGGTCAACATTCCTGTAAAGTTTCCAGACCGTGGGTTAAATAGGTATGGAGGATCGCGCGAGACAAGTTTTTGGGACGTACGGACATCATGGGGATGTGTTCAATGAAACAAAAATATTATAATGTTTACATGACATCACAAACTTTCTGTGACATGAACTGCGAATTGCACCAATCCCTAACGAGTATGCAAAATATTAATGCCAGTACAATGATTTTAAAACACTTCAATATGGGCGAATATATGTTACATTGAAAGTAAACGGAGCGTGTAAATGTGTAAACAATAAATAAGTGTTTTGCCTAACAACTTGCAAATAATACGAATTAGTATGCCTAATATACTAAAAAACAAACAAACCTCTATAATCTCATTTTAAGCTGAACTATTCTTACAGCATTACAACTATCGGAGGACGCTGAGGCAGATGTCTGAAGTAATGAGACCCATGTCAAGACGCACATTTAATTGTTGGGAGACCATAATATATTGGACTAGCTCCCAGCCGCCTTGCATCTATATTCCGTATATTACCATAGTTTGACCAGTGGGACGGAGAATACGAGCATAATAAAACTAATATAGAATATAATGAATAACAATAAAACTGCGGCGCTTTTGCCAAGAACAACACTCGGTGGAAGATTAACAAATGATCAGCATGGAGACAACCAGATATTGTTTCTAATGAATAACCGGCTTAGGAATTAAGATCTCTACAACATAGGACACTTAAACACTCAGCTTGTATTGCTATTAAAACATAAATGGATCTTTCTGCACTAAGTTGGAATAAGGAATAATAATCGAAATATTTACTTTTTATCACTTCATCTTTTTATTTGCTTGTGTGCAAGCAGATATAAAGTCAACATGAAACTTCACTAATATACTGGATTGCTCGTTGTATTGCTTGGAGTGCTGCGTGCCACTTTAAAGCTGTACAGTCCCTATTTTAACTGGTAATAACTCATGAATATGAACGAGTCACGTGTGAAGTAGTTTCAAATCGACGAACACCCCAAAATTATGTATATAATCAGAAATCGATGCGTAAAAATTCACATTTTTATTTAGCCTCCGTACAGGATATACGGGTCTAAAATATATGTGATAAAACAATAGTTGCCCGGATCGGGATTTGAACCACATCCTTGCACTTGTAAGTTTTGAAAGTTGTATGCTGAACCACTAGACCATTGCTATTTATTGGTATATTATAGCATTTTTAACACTAAATAGGCATTACGTAATACGCGCGCACACAAACTCGTCAAGCGCTAAATAACAAGTCGAGATTTGATTGATTTAAGGCGAAGTTTTAGTTTCATATTGATAACGTACTTATTACACCAGGCAATGTTAATTTACACGTGCGACAATATGGACTAAATATTCAATGATCCATCTTTAGTTGCGTTCAAATATGTTAATAAATACTGATAAAGGTGATCCTTTTGGAGCAACGAATAAAGCAGCAGTTATTTTCCCTCATAATATATGGTAGTTAGTATACTACTTTTTCAAGTAGCTTTGTAGTTCAGTGGATAGAGCATCGGACTTGAAATCAGAAGGTCGTGTGTTCGAGGCCCGGAAGAAGGTAACGGTTTTTTTCTGCAAAATTTACTGTTACCTGTGCATATGTACGATATGCACTGGTCGATGTATATACAGTAAATGATTTCCTGCGCTATATTTGCTCGCTTAAATACCCGATTTCGACATGAGCTGGTGAACATGAAATAACAAATAAAGACACGCCTACAAAGAAGTAATCAATTGATATAAGGACTCTGTAGCTTTAAGGACACATGGCAACCATACCATATTTTTACCAGAAATTGTTTTTCAAAATAACTCTTGATTGCCTTGAGGTCTTTTTAACATTGCATATACAATACATCTTTAATTGTAAAGAAAAAGAAAACCTCCCCATTTATACAGTCTCTGATTACGATATGCATTTATTCACTTGATTATATTTTTCTATTACTTTGTTTACAAAATAATTGGATATATGGTAAATGTTATTTACGTAAAGTTTGTAGAGGTATGGCCAACCCCGACCCTCACAAACATATTATGTAGTGAATAAACGGACCACCGCTAATATGGTGATTGTAATTAAATGTATTATTTCTCCCAAACCCATTGGGGACCTGGGAAGCATTGCTTAAAGTTCTCCGGCCATGTTTTGTTTCATGAACATGTTTATGTTTATTTAAATCGAAATCAATACACAACAATAGATATTTACAATTCACAAATTTCAATATTTGTGAAAAGCGAGAATAAGATTTTATTTGATGACGTAGAGAAAAAATTTGAACAGGTAAATTAATCCACAGGTAAATGTATTTATCAATTATCTGGCAATAGTTGTGCAGCTATACAATTCAGATTTACCTCATTTCCCCTCAGTATCTACGTCATGCACATACCACCTATTTTTACATACAACTTAGTAGCGGTTTTCAATATATGTTTCTCTCCGAGACTATCAAGAAATGTTCAAATGATGTTTAAGAGTTAAATTTGTTAATTGATAATACTACAAAAAGGGTGACTATTCACCTTTAAGGGAGTAAATCTTCTCAATGTTCCACGTTAAACCGTCGGTTTCTTGCATTGCGAGATATTACGTGAAACGTAAACTATCTCCCTGTTTTCAATTTCTTTTATAGTCTTCTATTAAAGCCATTACTGTGGACATTGAAAGCCTCGTTTTCGATATTTATGATTAGGACATGAATACAGTACAACTAAGTTGCTACCTATATTTTTCCGAACTTTGAATTATAATGATAATATTTAGACGAATCTAGTTCATACAGAAGTAGCATAAGCTCTGAAAAAACAAATCCATCCAGCATTTCACATACCTGATAATCAAATGACCTACACACAAACTCTCGTTCCTCCAGACACTTTCTTGCACACGTGTCCGGTGTCACCTTGCGATATGTGCGCTCGTTGTTACCCAGCACAGACGCATATGGGGTAGGATAGAAAAAGTTGAGGTACTCATCTGAAGTGCATAAAGGTTGAATAATAAATGGGTGGCTACATAAATTATCTGGATTCGTCTAAAAAATAAACATTACGTGGTCCGAGTATTAACGTGCATACCCCATCCAACCCCTTCTCCAAGAAGCAAAAACGGGGTTGGCTGGGGTATGAATTAAAACCTTAATTTCGGTTTAAAAAGTTTGCATACTGTAAAATTAAAATATTTAATAGGTAATTTTAGACAGGTTATGGTATTTTTTTCAGTAAAACATGTTTTATAAACGTGTTTGAAATGTCGAAATATTACTTTTCTATCGCTTAATGGAATTAAAGCGGGACCACGTAATGCAAGATTATCTGCGAGTAAAATTGACACATGAAAACGGAATATGTTGGTAGAAATTCTAAATCTTCGTTTTTTATGCGTCGCTTTTAAACCTTGATCTAAAAAAATACGCTGACAGTATTTGCTATGATTAACCATCCCGCTAAATATATATAATGGACTGCTCTTTCTTTGAACAGACGGACATTGTAAATCCTGAGTTACTCGCAGGCTGATCTGGGTTTACAATGGACGCAAAGGCTATTATAGTCTTGCTTAGCGGGTTAAGGGTTAATTCCGTATATCCGCTATATGTACCAGAGTATTTATATCGTGGTAATCGCTTATGTGTTTTCTATTGTATTTTCACTTATTCTATCAAATAGGTGTACGCCAATTCTCCATGTTGGGCGCCAAAAGGCTTAAAATGCAAATGTAAGACGAACAATTTACTCTACTTTCTATTTGGTGTGAACTTTGGCTATTTTGACCCAAATACAACACATAAGACGGTGATTTTCGGTTTAGTTCATATTGTGGACAATAGAGCTGGACATCATGATGCACTAGCTGGTTCTGATGCATTGCAGGGTGCCTCATATGTCCATCAATCTCCATATGGTAACTATACTGACAGTCAATGAAAACGCACCAGTAGATTATATGGTGTTAAATTGTATTCCTGAAGTAATTTATGATAATAAGTGCATATTGTTTAAATTGAATGATATTAATTAACAATTAACTATGCACTTATTGATATTTATCACATAACGTCCCTTGTTAGCAGTGTCGAACACACATTTAATATTCTATTGTATGACACATGTGTTATACAACCTGGAACGATTTTGATTGGTTGAGTTAAACCTGTAACACTACGCAAGTTTATTAACTGAAACTATTTTATTTATTACAAATTCACCCAGATCTGAGTCATAAACTTATTATTCGTGACAGCTTATAAAAATAATGCACGTTATACAAAACATTGTTGTTGGTTTGTTAAAAAGTTGGCGTGAACTGCTATTTTGTAAAGAGGTAAAACACGAACTATTTTATACGCAACGTTATGTGTGAGACGCGACGTTACGACGTCACATATTTTATGACGTTTTGGCGCTAAAGTTTGTCTGACGTCGTGGCGGTTCAATGTCCATCTGAATTATTTTTTACTAATTTGATTGCAATGTTATGTGATCAAAAGGATCTTAAACTCGTTCCCATTCCATACAAGATTTATGAAACTCGTTATGAACTATTTTTAATTTTAACTCGCCAAAAGGCTCGTTAAAATAAAAATAATTCATAACTCGTTTCATAAATCTTATATGAAATGGGAACTCGTTTAAGATCCTCTATATATTACATAAGCAATACAATTTAACATCCATATAATATACTGGTACGTTTTCATTGACCGTCAGTATATTTACTACCATTTTAATAAACGATACCATGTACAAAAAAAAGTGTGGTTTAGGTCCATGTTTCGTTCATAAAGTGTATAGGCAGTATAAGCTCGTGATAAACTATATAATCAAACAAATGTTCGTCAAATGCACAGACATGTTAATACAATCTATTCAGAGTACATATGCAAGTAATAACAAACAGCGAACGATGTACCACTTCTAAGCCAAATCAATCAGTATAGCCGCCGGTCCCACGAACTTAAATTTCCTTTCATGTCTCTTCTATATCCCTCTCTGAGATGCAGTCATCCTCAAATTACTTTTATTGACAAAACTCTTTCCCAAAGACATGCTTGACAAAGTGATTAATATAGGCTATTTTCTCACCACTTTTGATAATAGCGAACTGAATGTTCAGCGTTCGTTTACATTCTAGACAGGCATTGTGATTTTCTCAGTGCTTGATTAAATTGTCTGTTATCCCGCCTGCGGTACGCGCGAGTATGATGAAAGATAATTCTTCTGCAAAATTAAAATAGCCTCAGACATGAAAGCAAATATACAAAAAATCAGATAGCTAAATGTGTCATAATTAAAATCAATTGCTATAAAATGTTGCGTATGATTGGACACGAAAATATATGAATTGCCTTTAAATGGCATCAGATACTAATAGCCAGATGTGTGATATCTTTTGTAAAGCCACATCAATACAGCTTTAATTTAAAAAAATCCCCCATCTTTCCTTAAATAGCTGGAACTTTTATTTACGTATAGATATAAACGTCTCCGTGGCCGAATGGTTAATGACGTTGCGTCGTAAACCTTCGCCTCTCACCGCTGCGGGTTCGAATCCCACTGGGAGCTCGACTTGTAAGTGAGGAAGTGTCGATATTTACGGATGGCGGGAGGTGTACAGTACTGGTTCTACACAGGAAAAGTGGGTGATCTGCCTCCACCACAAAAAATCGACTGTCATATATATATATATATAATCTGACATTTGTTGAAAATGACGTAAAACGCCATAGAAACAAACGTTTATGAAATATTAGCCTTTAAATGGGTTGTTCCTTTTTACTCATACATGCTCTTTGTCCGTCTATGTCTCATTTAACACAATCAGCATGTGAAATAAATGATTTAAAGAAATTAATTAATTTATTTTGAAATCCGGATACATTTTTCAAGAAGGTGAAGTTTATCGTTAGTACTAGCCTGGTAGCGGAATAATGTCAGGTTTTCAGAATTCGTAAAAATAAAAAAATAAAAAACTTATACAGCAAAACATAAATTGAAAAATAAATAAATAAAAGCAATGACATTTTTTTCCTTTTGATTTGATCATTGGCACTATCTTGTACTCTTACCAATAAGTTCGAAATGCATGACTTGATGCCGATTATCGAAATCCGTCCTCATTCCATGGACGTTCGCCGCTATAAACTGACTGAGTTGACACGATTGCTCGCCGAACACGTAGTCAAAACTTGCACACACAAACGCTGTCTCTGCCAGGCACAACTGAGCGCATGCCTCCAGCTGGACCCCCAGTACTATTTTTGCGTGGGTTTGAACCCCTTCTATGGTCTGTAAGGATCCGTAGCCATAGTTTATAAATCTGCCCAACGGTCCATCTGTGCCAAAACATAAGCACATATAACACACATACTTTTAATGAAATTGTAAAATTCTGTTTTCTTCGATTTAATTAATATCTAAACAGTATCTTCTAGAATTTAGGCTGTTATTTACGTGTACCGTGTACACAAAACAAACTATTAATAAACGGAGTATATTGCCTAATTTCAAACTTCCAATATGACGTCATGTCATGTCGCTTCGGTCAGTACTACCAAATCTACGCCCTGTTTACGAATAGTGAAGATGATTTGTTCCATGTCTATTACTGCGTAAGAAAGTGTGCACAGTTCGTGTATTATTCGATACTACTGCGTACGTATCTATCTACTTACACTCTGTTTACACTGTCTACTTACATTCAGTTAACTATCTACTAAACACTGTATTTACAGTATAAGCTTATACTTTATTTACGCTACTACTTACACCACACCGGGACCTTCGGACCACCGTACCGATGCTCTACCGACTGAGCTAACCGGTCGAACAATGCAACATCAATCTACCTGTTAGATATCTATGAAACGTGACATACTCCCCCTACAGACTGAAATTCGTCCTCGAAGTACCATGGGCACAGAGAATCATTTGCATGTTTCTCGTATTTTAGTCAGTCACGGCCCCACGTTGGGAGCCAAATGTCACAGGGCTAGACAAATGTGCAGCCAGACCGGGGCTCGAACCTGGGACCTTCGGACTACCGTTCCGATTCTCTACCGACTGAGCTAACCGGCCGTACAATGCAACCTCAATCTACCTGTTAGATATCTATGAACCGTGCGTGACATAGTACTATTTACATTATGTTTACACAATCAGTATACACTCTACCTATTCTCTGTTTACAGTATCAACACACTATGCCAACACTTCCTGATTGTTAAGAAAGGGACACTGCCGTTATAAGTATAAAACATAACAGATGAGAGCAGCACGTCAGGAACTGGTTTACAAAACTGCATACTTGTTTTCCGCTCGTAGTAGTCTGTACCTCCTCGCTTCTTTAAACCCCCAACTTCGTGTAAGATCTTATCAGTAAGCCAGCAGTTTCGCATTTGTCTCTCGTAGTCAAACCCGCTACATTTAAACGACAGTTCAAGAATACATCTGCGTGCGCATTCTTCGACAGTTAGACCACGTACATTCCTGTTGTGACGCATTGTGATCACGTGATTTGGTATTCGGTTGAAGAGCTTCTCATAAGCCGCTGAAATGACCAAAATCAAGTTATATTAAATGGCATAAAATAAACACCGTTAGCATTTTTATTATTATTTTGAAGCGCATGTGCTACTGGTTACTAAGTGGATAGTTCTATATACAGCGTTATTATAATATTAATTGTTGTGTATAGGATGCGTTGTCCTAAATAAACATTAAAACAAGCCACACACATTTCCCGGATTGACTTGCAGCAGGAGTGAAGGGTCATGGAAATTTGAAAATGCTATGACAATATTGCAAATTGAAGTTTATGATGTGTAACATTTTAGCTAAAATGGTTGCATTTATTGGGGATTGAAGTTTTGCACAAAACTTTTTTATGTTTAGGTAAAATTAACTCCAAATTTGATTTCGGCCATTTTTTTTACTGCGGATCTGACATGAATGTAAACAGAGACCTGGAAAGTGACTTTACTTAGGGGGCACTCTCAGTTTCGCACGAATGTCCTTGGTGTAAATCAGAAAGAAATCAACTAAGCATCTTTTAGGTCCATGGATGGTATTTATAATAATTATGAAGCACATGTTTGATGTTGTTTTCAGTTTTGAGTACTTCTAAGTTTATTGTGTATTGGAATATGCATTCTTTATGGTTTTTTGGAGGCTATAAATAGAAAAATGCTCAATGTTCAAAAACTTCCAAAAAGTAGGTAAAATGGCTGATTTTGACTCACAGGGAGATCAGCATGGAATAACTTTTTAAAATGCCGGAGAAGGTATGTAAATCTTAGCATATCCTGATATGCAAGAGCATTATGAGTGCAGACATGACCCTGATATGCATAGGAAAAATCTTTTTTATTTATTTATTGACATTTCAAATATTGCTAAAATTGCATTTTTAGCATGTTTTGAAGGGTGGGGTAATCTTAAAGAAATGGGACTAAAGTTGTACAGAAAATGCTTTTTGATACTTTTATTTGGTATGGAAACATGGGTAATTTTATTGTCTTCTAAGAAATGTATGACACAATGATGATGTGATTTATTTTTGCTCAAGGATTCAGGCTAAGGGCTTGTCATGGGTTTGATTATTGAGAAATGTACATTAAACTGTGGAGGGGAAAGAGCCTGAATTTAGACGTTGTATATTTAGGTTTGTTAATAACCAGCTGTCACCTCAAATAGCCGCCTGTGGGAAGTTAATTAGTGGTCCACAATCTAAAGCTCAGTAACATTGTGTTTAGTTGACATCGCATTGTTTATTATGTCAGCATAATATTGATGTACATGTAGCTGCAGTGATTAAAAATATACTATTTTCCAAATAACAAAACAATCAGATTGAGTGGATTTAAAACATATCTGCAGTCTTGTCTTGTCGTGCCCTCAATGGTTTATTCTCTTGTTGCTCTGGCTTCTGCTAACCCATTAAGTACCTTCTTTTTGGCTTCTACGCTATTGTTGTTTTTGTATTTATATATACACGAGCATCTTTGTGTGTTTTACTTATATTGCCTATTAATGCTGCCTTGTTGGTTAAAGAATAGTTCATGACGGGGATTTCTTTATTAACACTGTCCCGTTTTATTGGGTTGTCGGTAGGGTAAGTGTGAGGTTTGGTGCACCATATAACCTGGTTTAAACCCCCCCCCCCCCCCCCTCCCCACCACGCCCCCCCAGCGGCCGTTTTTGCCACTGACCGTTCCAAGGCGGTAGCCCTATTGTCAACCCTTTTGTATTTGAGATGTCTTATTTGACCTTTTATTCATCTTTAAAGTTGTTCTTTGTTTCTCTGTGTGTTTGTGATTGAATGTCGTCATTGAATGCTACTTTTCCTGTTCGATTTTTATATCTATATATATATATATATGCCGATATTGTTGTTGTTGTTTTTTTAAATAATTGAGAATTCACATTTTCCGCTAAGAAAACGTTTAACTCCTTTTAAATTTAAAAGACATACGCATATAAACAACATTAATAAATCATAAATGTTTCAATTAACCAGCTGCGTTTTAACAAATCAATACAGCATTACGCTACATACTTTGAACATACCGATTACAAAGCGATTATTTTAGCCGAGTAAAGTGGTCCACAACCTATAGCTCAAAGTATCACACATCCCAGACGTTAAAAATAGCAATGTGTGCCTTTAAGAACAATTTGGGCCTTTAAGACCAATCTGGGCGAGCATGTACGTGACAATTCAAGATATATTTAATAAAGATGTGACATTTTTATCTTTCGTTACATAAAGTCTGAATATGGGAACATGTATTTTTCTTTTCTCGGTATTAGTCCAAATATATATTTTATGTTAATGAAAAAGTGAATATTCTTGGGTACTAAATTAATGCTGATGTTTAAGGGATATTGGCAAATACACACACATAGCATGTGCAAACTGGCATACCAAAGTGCATGACGTTAAAGTGCATTAAGCCGATGCCAGGCCTGTGAACTCCTCGTAGAATTTTGGGGAAGTATCAACCCTTGAGAAGGCGTTTAATGGAATATCAAATAAAATCACTGTTCAAAATGAAAATTGGGGATTTTGACTCGGTTAAATTTCAGGGCTGGAGCTACTTTTCTCCAGCAAAGGCATGTTTACAGTGTGTTTATGTGTAACCGGGTACAGGTAAATGGTGAATAATCGATTCCTGGCCGTATGTCCTCGATAACAGTTGGTAGAGTGCTGGTACGGTAAACCAGATAGTATACCCTGGGTTCGATTCCCCTTTCACCACCTGTTATATTTGGGGGCTCGTCCGGCAGCCAGGACCGTGTCTGTTAGCATGAAACAATATGAAAATAAGTGTGAGGGGGTGTGGGGTGGGGGCTGCATCTTTTTCGTAAGTTTATCAGGTAAATTGCTGAGTAAAAGAAATTGCAGAGGATAATTATGTTTCCGAGTTCTATGTAGGCACACTGGAAATACATTTCGGAATTAATTCCAGATAGTTTACAATTTGTTTGCAGATTTATCTTTTGTGAAGTTTTCGATGATATTCAGAAGAAGAAAATACTTTTATGAACTTAAAACAGGACTACATGCACTTACACTTACACTTGTAGAGCACATATGGTGTGTCAGTGTTTTTGCATCCGATTCGTTCAATTACTGATTCCTAAAGAAGTGTTCGCGACTGTTTCTTTGCTATTGTTTAAAGCCGATTAAATAGCACATACCCACAGCTGAGTCCAAACTGAGGCAATTTAATCTGTCATCATAAATATCAGGAACATTGTGTGTGCAGTGTTTCATTTCATGTACTCGACTTGCACAATGGGGATAGCATACACTGTTACAGTATCTTGACATTTATTTCCCCATTGTTTCACGTATCAACATTTACTCCAAAGCAAACAGTTTATGAACAGTTCAATGGAAGTCAACATTAGTTGAAATATTTAACTGTGAAATATGTAGTTACCGATGAAAGTACTACATGCAAAAGCATGTAAGCGAAGACGTGAAGACGTCTGAAGTAGAAATACAGATAACGCAAAAGAAATAAATCTAAATATGTTGACCACCTAAGAGACAGGGGCGTAGCGTGGCCTGCTTTCAATATACTCCTAATACGAGATACGCCGAGTGGGTGAGTTTTTGGATGGAGGGGCTCGGGAATTATTTGTTTCATGGTGCTCGTACAAGCGATATTTGAATATAGACATTTTTTATTCGTGATTTCTCACCCTTATCCTACTATTTATGTAATGGAATAGGATGTTTTAAATTTATCGAGATGAACCAATAGTTTCATGAATGAATGAATGAATGAATGGTGTTTTACGGAACGTCGACACATAAATAGATCATGTTGTGCGCAAAAACTGATGAAAAATGAAAAAATGAAGAAGTAATTAAAAATTAATGTAAATGTATAAAGATAAAACTATTTACAAATAAGGGATGATATGGTAGTCATATAAACTATGTGGCTAGATTTCGAACTTGACCGAGCTTTCATTGATATCAATACTCTGGTCAAGTTTGGTGGCGATCAATTAAAAACGAAGGTCATATCGTGTTAGCGAGACAATATATAGCACATTTAAGAATATTAACGGCCATAACTCCGGTGTTACTGCTCCTATCTGGCTGGTCTTCCAACTTGTCTGAGCTTTCATTGATATCAACAATCTGGAAATGTTTGGAAAAGCTCGGACGAAGGCCCTATCGTGTTAACTAGGTAAGATTAACGAACGGACGGACGACGGACAACTCGTCATCACATAAGCTCCGCTGTCCTTCGGTCAGTAGATCTAAAGCAGTGTCACTTACTCCTGTAATGATCGACATCTAAAGATTCCTGCAAACCGATTAGCGGTTCTGTGTATGTATGGTTATGTAGGTGACACTCTAGATTTCCATTGTCAAAGTCGAACGATTTGCATTCGAAATCCGTCTCGATCGTACAGTCGCGCGCACATGCTTCCACGGTGGCATTCTCGATCACCTTTTGTGGAATAGCCTTGAGGTAGTTTTGTGGTGTTCGTCTGTACAAAGACTGGAATTCTAGCTCTTTACCTGAAGCAGCAAATAACGAATATGCAATAAATGCTTTGCGTGTTTTTAAAAGATAGAAATTTTCTTGATTTTTCTTCAATATAACTGGAGAAAATAAACACCATGATGGTAGTTAGAGTTTGTTGTCTTTGAAACACAAATAGATGACTTACAACATACATAGAAAAGTGTTAAGCAAAACAAAGTCCAACTGCAATCATAATCACTTTGAGCTCTATATTTTTGGTGTCTTTTTATAAGAAGAACACTACCTTATAACAAAAATACCCATTCAAAAATACAAACGCCTTTCAAAGCTTGATCCTTGAAGTGACTTACTTTAAAAAGATTATTACTAGAGTAGCGTGTTCTGGACGTTTGTATCACCTCGAGTAGGTAAATGACAGATCAAGGATCTCACGAGAGGCGGAGACTCGAGTGTGATGGTGATACACACTTCCAGAACACGCTACTCTAGTTATGATCCTTTTATTATATACCTCCTACATATTATTAAATATTAGAAATATTTACATTTCTGTTGCATACGTATGCACTAACGAAGGTTTCTAAATGTTTCAAGGCTTACTTATTTTATAAAGCGTAGAAGGGAAATGGGCGTATCTTAATATATTTGAGGGTGTACTTACAGCTTACTAGTTAAAGTTCATTGGTGTTTCATACTTGTTTTGTTTGTTTGACGTAACGTCGTCTTGATGTTCTCGTGCAAATTGGTGTAAATGCGAACATTATTAGAAATTTCCCTGTTCTATTTTAAGTAGGATAGTGATACGGAATCTATTTTTAGTAGTATACTGATACTGATACGGATTGAGAAATCCCCTAGAGGTGATACAGGTTTTTGTATTCCACTGTAAGAAAATGAAGGTACTATGTATATACTATTGATAGGTATATAATAAAAGACCGTATAACATGCACTATGTCTATTGAATAAAAGCAGAATGTTAATACATTCGAACTGCGAATAGCAAGCACCCGTCAGAAATGTTCACATTGACTGAAAACATATCCTTTGCATTATATTCGATACATTCAAAACCATTCTTTACGACTTTTTCAGACGCCTTCTGATATTGACTGAAAGAATTATGGCAATAAATATCTAACTACGTCATTTAGTAAGCCAGCGCATGTGTTAAAGCTGATATAAATGAAATTGTTTTGCGCCGTTCGAGACTCGTAAACCATTCAAGCACATTGTTTAGAACAATACCGGAATAGGCTTCATTACTAGGAGGAATTCGTTATCAATGACTGCAGGGGCATAGCGTGGCATACTCTTGTACTCCCGGGAGAAACTTAGAAAGAAAAAAAAAAGGTCCTAAAAAGGTGAAAAAATGCAATAGAAATCAGAGGTTGGAGTTGGTAAGGGGGGAAAATTGCCACTTTTTTTCGAGCATAAAATGCCTATATTCCTAACAGATATCGCTTATACGAGCACCAGTTTGGACCAAAATATCGAGGTAGGCCCCATCCCGTAGACCCCCTTCTGAGAGGGGGACTAATCCTCCCAGTCCCCACACTAGGAGCTTCGCACCTCGTATTATTAAGGGTATGTTCAAAACAGGCCACGCTATGCCCCTGGATTGCATACATAAAATACCAAATTCTTTATTCAAAAGTCACTGCTATTTTTCTCGCTTGATCATGTCTTTATCCAAATGTGTGCATCTTTGGTTTTCCAAATATATACAAAATATAAAATATGAAGGCTGATCTCAAAATCTATCGGAAATGCTCCTTATTAATTATCACACATGCATGTAAATAGCTTGATACAAAAGTGTGAGAGCAAACATACATATGCTGTTTGAAGTCATTCAAATTGAAATGCGATGAACCAGATACAACAAGTAAATGTAAGTTATTAAATAGCATGTAATTAGAACTGTTTACACTGCATATTGTGCAAACCTCTCATCAGTAGCATTGTTTACCCTTTGAATAATACAGCACTACACACGCTCCCTACTCTCAGCGTTTTTAGATATTGTTACAATCTGAGAGATGGATATATTATTTTAATCGTTTTAATCGTCCACAAATTTTAGAACATGTCCAAAACCAATAGTCGAACAGGAAATTTTGCATTCACAGAACGTAGCCACTAAGAACGCGTTAGTAATGCACCGTGTTCATTTGACTGTTGTCATGCATGGTACATACAGACGTCTAAAACGGGCATACTTTCACCCAATCTGATACAGGCTGAATCAAATGACAACACCATCCGGCCCATTTCCCACTGTTTGATGTGTTCCGTCTGTTACTGAACGGTATCTTTATTTGCTGGCATGAGTAATGCTGTTGATATGTCTAGTCGTACGGTATGAGAGCAGAACATCTGAGCGACATTTTTGGAAGAGTTCTGATGCACGTTTGTTAAAAGTGTAATTAAGAACCTCGACAACAAGTGCGGTATGAGAGCAGAACATCTGTGCGACAATTTTTGGAAAATTTCCGACTCACACTTGTTAAAGTCAGAATATGCTTATCATTAACCTTAACGGATAACGGAGATGATATAGACTTTGTGTCAAGTATTTGTGTATAATATTACCGTAAAATTTGCATTAAATCCCCCGATGTACCTAGCCGTTAATAGAAACAACTGATTAGAAGCGTACGATTCGTTAAGAAGGCACGCTGACATTTTAACTCTTGTGTTTACATAAACATTACCTGTGCTATAAATAAACCATTTGGATCTGCTCACTTCCCGTGTCGTGCTTAGCGTCGGCTCAGCGTCTAGGGGATACAGCGTAATTTGTACACAGATATTTATTCGGCATAGTGTGTACAGTTTAATTTATTCAGTTTAATTGTTAGCGTAATTGTCTAAGTTCAAAAGCTTCCGAGTGCTTCGTCAACTAGGCGTGTAGCTGGGTTAACATTTGAGTTACACACCTGCGCTAGGGGGTCCGGGGGCATGCTCCCCCGTGATTATGTGTTTTGCCAGACGATCATAGGTTAGTTTTGGCGTATATTTCATAGCAATTTTAAGCTTATTTGACTGCTATTTTAATACACATTGAAATCAGAAGACAAAATTAAATAAGGTACGGCATACGGAACTTTAATACAACCCACCCCTCCCACCCCCTCCCCTTCAGTTTTTATTGCGTTTTTCGCATTTTTTTCGATTTCTATTTTTTCGGACATTGACAAATAATTGTACGCACGTGCGTAGGTGCGTAAGCCCAGCTACGCGCCTGTCAACTGTTTCAGTGTATGTGTTAATAAGCATATTTTGCCTAATGCAATTAGAAACCTCGGCGAAAAATGCAGTATGAGAGCAGAACATCTGGGCGACATGTTTGGAATTTTTTTGATGCACACTTGTTAACAATGCAATTAAAAACCTCGGCGACACGTGCGGATGGAGTCGTGCCGCATACCCTACCTACTATATAAAGGGGGCGAGTCATATCTATATACAAATGAGATATAGGGTCATATAAAAACCACAGTGTCCACACGCTATGACATCGTAGTTCCGCACGGTACTACAAACAAGGAGTAATATTTAATTAATTATACAATGAAAAAGACAAAATACAACATAAGGGGTGGTGAAGACAGGGTTATCGACTTGGAACGGTCAGTAGACAATAAGGCCTACAGGTTAGCTTGAATCGATGTTATGTGTACACAATCCTCGCTATTATCCTGTCTTCAGCGCCTAAATAAAATAGACAAGACAGTGTAAACAAAACTACATCCCATCAACAGGAATTTTATAACAATAAAGTCCACATTTAGAGAAACTAACAAAAGAAACACTAAGATGTTGTTGTAAAGCTATAGAAAATAAGAAACATCACATGATGTATCCATAATTGTACTGAACAACCACAGCAGTTGCAGCCAAAGAGAAAATCAATCTAGGGTACTACCAGAAACGAGCTGTGATACTCACAGCTACAAATACAGATGTTTTCACGTAGATGGAATATATACTATGCTGCATATACACTGATTAAAATTCCTAATTACTCACGTTTGTATCTTAACTAATTTTCTTAGTTTAAATAGATTTTAGAATAGGCGTGTGATAGGTATTTTGTTTTGACTAATGGTTTGTAAAACAAATTTATGTTTTGTTTAAATTGGTGCATCTTTAGAGATTTACCAAACCATGAAAAGTCCTGAAAAAACACATAACATCAAAATCCGCTGAAAGATGTAAACTTCTTAAGACTGGTAGGAAATAATATTTAAAAAAAACATGAAAGTTTGACCCATTTATTGCAAATGTTCCGTCTATAATAAAATGAAACATTGGTAATCCTTTTAATTGAATACCGAATTTAAATTCAAGTTACTGTTTCTGCGTTGATATATTTCGAAAATGTCTTTTGAAAACGCATTGTAGTGGTAATTCTAGTAAACCATGATGCCAAAATAACTTTATAGTTGGGATGCTGTAGAATTATGAACATAGAGAGCTGAAATAATTCAAAGACAACAAAACGTCTAAGTACCCAGTTGTATAAGTGTTATAATTATTTTCTAAGAAAATACATCGACTTGAAATCTTTAAAATGTGTCCATGCAAGCAGAGCAGACGATTTAAATTCATTATTTTTCAGTTCATCCGTTTATCTCCAATCAAGCGTGAAATATACAAAACATTGACATATTCTTAGGTGGGTACTTAGGAATTTGACTTAATATATTTTGCTCTGACGGAAAAACGCTGTATATATCATCTTCAACATCGCATTCTCTGTCTCATTTCTGCACATGTTTTGCGTTTTTCTCGCATTGTAAATACGCATCACACAAATAAAACTCTTAATTTAAGTCAGTGGAATGTACAAAATAATTACTTATATCACTTTATGCACACACATGTTGAGAACTTTTTAGGAATGTTTTTTTTGTCGTATGCTTATGGTGTAATGAGTACTGAAACGAACACAAACAAGAGAAAAGCCACACAAGTTCATATTGGGACAGTGACCTCCGAGGACGATAAAATGAAAACGATTCCCTCCAGACTGCCTTCGTTTTTTTAAAAAAGAATACGTTTAACCTAAAGTCCTTATCCGCCATCAACAGTCAAGTTTTACAACAGATGCAGATCTTTTCTAAGCCTACTGACGACGAGGTATATGTATAACTTACACATGTTCAGAATCCAAACCTATAGATACCATATGCACGGCTTTAACTAACCCTGCAATCATGAGTGTGAATTCGGGGACCAGTAGACTATACTGCCTACCGGGTACCAGTCTACTTGGTCCTACCGAATACACATATAAGGTATAAGGTTGACCTGAAAAATAAATTGGAAACCGGTTACCGAAGGAGGGTTGCTGGACTAGACTTTAACTGGCCAGGTCAAACCCCAAAACTTGAGCGTCAAATTAAGAGTTACCAGCTCATAATTCGTTTTACGCATATTCAATCACGGATATTTAAAGAACCCTCGGAATATACCTATAGTTTTAATCGTCACATGTACATTAGCATAGGGCCTGAATACCTGGATAGAGTTTTGATAAACGGTTTTGTCGTGTAATTTTGCCGTTATTTGGCGGGATAATTTCTTTAACAAATATGGAGAATTTAAAATATATGTGATTTGTGTTCTATTTTTGTCGCTAAATTTCTGTACCTTCACTCCATATAGCTCTGATGGCGCGTGTTTCCACATAGCGATTTCTTCCAAATAAATTTCGAAAGTAAACCTCCCTCTAGAGGCGCGTTTATTGTATATTAAAACAGTTCCCTTCCCGATTCAATCCTTTTAAGACCGTTTCTATTAACGTATTAATTTGTGTTACGAATAGGCCGATATATGTTTTGCAAAGAATATGTTTTATGATGTCTATAGAACAATATCAAAATGAAAACACATACAAGTTTAATTCAAACAAATTGCAAAAGTTAAACTACCAGAAGTGTTTATGTACGCAAAATACTTGCGGTATATTCCTGTTAACATAGTAATTTTTAACTTTTGGGAAACATTACTTTCATCTATGTAAATGAGAAAACTGGTCTAAAAGAAACCATAGAATAGAAACCACAGCACCCAAATACAATGGACCACAGCACCGAAATACAATGGACCACGGCACCCAAATACAATGGACCACGGCACCCAAATACAATGGGACCGTAGGTTGCTACTTTACCACAGACTAGCTCAAATGAGCATATTATCTATTCAATGCGCAGGACCATACACGACATAAAGAGTGGTGAATGTATGGAGGATATTTGTTTGTTTGGAGTGAATATATGATTTATTTTCATCGAGAAGTGAGACAACTTATATGTTCACGACTGCTTAAGTACGAATGAATATATGCGAGTTTTCTTACTTCGAGATGACAATAAATCCTAAATTCACGATAAAACAACAAATATTCTATTTATTATATACTCACAACCTTGAAACTGATGCAGAAAAAACATTTTCGGTATTTCACAGGTGAAATATAAACAATAAAAATATAAGGTTTTATTTTAATCATGAAATCCACTATTTTCACTGGAATGTATATAATAAAGTGCACTTCATTAGACTGTAACAGTAGATATTCGCAATAGTCGCAGAACGATCCACTTTAGAACCTTTCTGTCAGTAGCTCCATTAATCAGAACGTAATATATGAACGTAGATTCTACGAATATCTTTTATTAACAAATTCTACCCAAAATCAATTAAAGATAACGATAATGTATGGAACGCCATGACTGTCTTATGATGTTGCCGATTAATATATGTAGTGCATTTCCCTTTATATGTGGTAGATCTTTCATGATATGCAGTGCATTTTTAATTATATGTGGTAAATAAATCTTTATATGTGGTAGAAAAGTATTTATATGCAGTAGATTAATCATTATATGCGATAGATAAGTCATTATATGCAGTAGATAAACCATTATATGCGGTCCAGTTATCGTTATATGTGGTGCATTTATTACTATATGCAGTAGTTTATCTAATATATGAGGTCCTTTGAACATTATATGAAGTACGATTGTATTTATATGCAGTGCTCCTGTTGGCTTTATATGTGGTACATATTCTAATATACGTGGTGGATACGTCTTTATATTCGGTGGTTTCAACTGCATTATATTCGGTACAAACGGCTTTATATGTGGTGCATTTCTTAGAATATGCAGTGCTTTTTTTATTATATGCGGTGGTTTTTTCATTATGATGATGAGATCAATCGGAACACTCGTTTTTTTAAGATGTTACGATTTTATCGGAAACTAACTAGACTGCTTCACTGCCTATGTCCAGTTTCACTCAAACAAGAAGGAGCAAACAAGCGACAGTCAAAAACCGATTTCATCGGCCGAAAAAAATCGCTCACGTAAAGTGCATTCCAACTGCGATCATGATCAAGCATCTCGTCTGATCTATGTTCTATGGATATGGCAAGTTGGGCTTTTTCTCAATATTGATTACACAATGCACGCGCGTGACATACATAAATAGAGGATATTTGTTAATTTGGAGTGAATAAATAGAGAATATTTGTTTCTTTGGAGTGAATATAGGATTTAATCCACTATTTCGCTTGAAAGTATATAATAAATGCATACATTACAATTACTGAGGAAGTGTACGCGCTAAATACACAATCACTCTTATTCCCAAGGATAGTCCCCCATGTTGGTACGTACCATACCACGTTCTGTACCCGGTGTCCTTATAAGGAAAGAATGGGGTGGTGGCTTCCGGGGGTTGGGTTGTGAACAAAATACATCCACACACCCCGCCGCACAAAGGGGTGGTATTTTCCTGGTTTTGTGAGAATGCGGTAAGGGGGTGTTGTTTTTCTTGCGAGGGCAGCGGTGAGGATGGTGGTGTGTGTTTGGGGTGTGGGAGTGGGGGTGGTAGGGGGCTACACAAATTCCATGAGGGAATGAGGGGTTAACTAATAAAAACGAACGGGGTATGGTGGCTGGAGATTTTTTCATTTTTTCCCCATACATTGTTTTATTAGAAGGTGCTAAGCCACGTATTTTAAGGTGATGTTGTTGTTTTTTTTTAAATCTAGGGGTTAGTCTGTACATTTTCTTGAGGTAAACGCTTTTGAGACTGCTTTATGGGGAGGAGGTAGGAAATGGATTTCCGGGGATCTAGGGTGGTATTTTGGACATATTTCCAGGTGGTTCCGTGGCAGGGTCTGAAGGTTTTAAACGCTTTACTTTTCTAGTGTATATATATATCATTTTGCTGTTGTTGTTTTAAACTAGGGGTGCTTTCTGGGCTTAAAAATACATTTCTTAAAGCGGGGGCATGGATGGTGAGTACGGAGATTATCTGGAATAGCCCATTCCCGCCTAACAGAAATTCGTTTCTGTCTAATACCCGGGTTATGCCCCACCGCACCCTCCCAACATTATTCTGAACATTATTACAAACAGTCCACTTTCGGAATATTTTACAACAAAACCTTCCATCCCAACCCCCGCCCCCCACCCCTAACCCCCAACCCCCACCCCCCCCCCCCCGCACCAGCCCCCTTACACCCACTTCCCTCGCCCCCTTCGATTTTAATGCACTTGTACAAATGTCCTATCAAGGAAAAAGTAGTAGGATATCAGTAATTAATGAAGGAATACACGCAAAACAATTATGCACCTGTCAATTATTTCCCCCGCCGGGGTAGGGGTAGGGGTAGGGTAGCAACAGGCTCACCCAAAGAAAATCGATTTATTGTTCTATCCCCTCCCTAGGAGATCATTTTCAGAGTAATCCCCAGTGTTGGTATTATACCAGTTCTGTCTGAAGTCCGTACCCCGGTGTCAATGTTGTTGGTCTAATTCAACTTTTCCACGCAATATTTGTGGAAGGAAAATATGTTGAAGGGGATGGTGGTGGGGAAACGGGGTTCATGGGGTGTTTTCGAGATTTTTTTCCAGGATGGGTAGGAGTAATAATAATTTTTTCGAGATTTTCCAAGGGACTGGTGTGTTATCAAAACATGTGCCATTTTCTAATGCCGATCTAGTCAACGTGTCTATGTTTGACCTAATTGTATTCAACAGTTTTTTTATATTATTACTTTGACTGAAAAAAGTAAGACAGTTTTTGTTCTATTTATAAAACTGGAAATCGTCTAATTACGTAAAGCGTGTGTAAACACTGGCCAATCGCTGTGGGTCTAAATAATCGATAATGACAGCATTCTATGTGCAGTGCAGTCGTTTATTTTAAACGCTGTGTAGCAGTCTAAATCGTAACATCTTTAAATCAAACGAGTGTTCCGATTGATCTCATCATCATAATGAAAAAACCACCGCATACAATAGAAAATGCACTGCATATCATAAGAAATGCACCACGTATAAAGTCGTTTGTACCGAATATAATGCAATTGAAACCACCGAATATAAAGACGTATCCACCACGTATATTAGAATATGTACCACATATAAAGTCAACAGAATCACTGGATATAAATACAAACGTACTTCATATAATGTTCAAAGGACCTCATATATTAGATCAACTACTGCATATAGTAATAAATGCACCACATATAACGTTAACTGGACCGCATATAATGGTTTATCTACTGCATATAATGACTTATCTATCGCATATAATGATTAATCTACTGGATATAAATACTTTCCTACCACATAGAAAGATTTATTTACCACATATAATTAAAAATGCACTGCATATCATGAAAGATCTACCAAATATAAAGGGAAATGCACTGCATATATTAATCGGCAACATCATAAGACAGTCATGGCGTTCCATAATAATGAGACAATTTGCATTTTGATGATAAAAACTGGCACATTATCTGTATATTGGTTCTACCCTTGCTACCGCCATTTTAAACTGAATTATAAGCTACCACCTAAGATCATTGAACGCATATTCAAATTTGGATGTTTTATTCGTGCATTCAGCAATTTATGTATTTAATAGTTGAATGAAAAACACAACGCATTGGTAAAATATGTTACAAAGGCAGTGTGTCATTTTTAACTGGCTAGCTTCTAAAATGATGCACATCTCATAACTCCGTAATGATCGTTGAATTTAAAGATTTGAGTCCGAATTTAGCCGCCGTTGATGGAAATAAGAAATACTTATATGGATTTCGCCTAAATCACGTCCTTGAAAAAGCAATTGTAATTTGATAAACGTCGAGATAAAGGAACAAATAAAACGCGATATTGATGTCTGTTCAGATATATCAGTTTGTGTTACAATAACAACTTTTTCAGCCTTCGCTCGCCATTTATCTCATAGTTTCATTTGAGAAATTACAGAAAGTATGATTAAATACAATTTAAAATAAGTATTTTATAAAGATTGCGATTTTAAAGGCATGAAAGCACGGTAAGCAATGGTTTCCTCTTTCTTATACAAGCTGATACGAATTATTTACGATACTAACCCGAACATCTCCATATACATGTAGAACATGTCAGATGGTGTTTTTGTTTTTCACTTATTATGTGTGATTCAAAGTAAGTACCACAGAGTTATCTCGAATTTATATAAAACAACATTTTTCACATTAAGAATATTATCAAGAACAGGGTTAAACTTTGTTAAATAACTATTCTGGGTTTCGAGTTATAAAAAAGGTAAAAACAATTGACATTAACCTCGTCATTATAATGAAATTACGAACTAAAGTTTTAAATTTTAAGATTGTCTCCCTTTATATTGAAATACGAAATTATAATTTCTGTAAAGCAGGTAAATTAAAACTTGTTTCTACTTTTTTTCACAGATATCGTTTAAAAATAATGTCCTGCATATACTTGTTAATTATGTTAATGATTTTATTATTAGTGGCTGAAGCACATAGCCTTGAATCTGCTCAATGGGATTTACCATGTTATTTACTTTCTAAGCTTATTTATTTCAGTATATGTATTACAAACTTTAGAAATCATATAAAAGTCATTTCAAGGATAAGAACCGTCTTAAAGTTTTGAGGAGAACAGAATACAAAGCTGTAGAACAGTAGAGTTAATACATCAGTTACATAGATTCACTACTGCAGCCTAGCATGCTCTCCTTCTCTGATACCAGCACGTCTAATATCCAGTGATTCACCAATCCTGCTACATTTGTGGAGCACTACCACTTTGGATTGTTATATTAATTATGTTCGAAATGTTTTGCAATAATTTGTAACATCACAATAGTATCACCTTCTCCGTTATTTCTATTAATTAGGAATACAAATAATATAATATTACGTTTATAACAGAATAATGTTCATGTAAATACTTAGAACTGTAATATGTTTATTGCCATGTCATATGTTCTATGTATATATACATTTGTAGTATCTCAAGGGCCTATGGCCTATTGATTTATGAATAAAATCTACTTCTTCTTCTGTATAACATGATTTACCAAAGCACTACATAGCTCCCTTGTTTAATATCAACAAAGACCTGAAGGTATTGATATGTTAGATAAATGTTAAATAGTTGGTGCTTAAAGAAGCTATCCCGCCAACAACGGCCAATTTTTACAACATATGTACACCGTTTGTAAATCTACTGACGACGAGGTATGTATATAACTTACATATTTCGAGAATCCAAACTCTACAGACACCATATAAACGGCTTTAAACAGCCAGGTCAAACCCCAAAACGGAAGCGTCGAATTAAGAGTTACCAGCTCATAATTCATTTTATGCATATTCAATTGCGGGTATTTTAAGAACCCGTAAAATAACCTATACTTTTAATAGGCACATATACATTGTTATATAAACCGAACACCTGCATAGAGTTTTGATAAATATTTTTGTAGTCACTTTGTCATTTTTACCGTTATTTGGCGGGTTAGTTTCTTTAATGTTGTTGTTTGCTTTCATTTTCTTAAACATTTGATATCATCATCATCATTTGTAGAAGTTGAAATGTATGAAGTAGACTATACTCTGGACCCAGCATGTCTAACTTTGTCAGAATTGAATACTCGGTTCAATAAACGGGAAGAGATCAACAATCACGCATAATCACGCATATGTGAGATTGTATGTTGTTACATTTCATTGAACTATGTTTTCAGTTATGCGGTAGCGTCGTTTTCATATCATACAATAGTACCTCATTAGCTGGTCTCATTCACAAAATAGCTTATCTGTGCCTAAAAGTTCACATATAACTCAACATGAGAGCAACTAAATCCTACGCCAACATGATGGAGATAATATAACTTCAGTTATAACAATAGACTTAACAACATAACGTTATATTGTTCAATGTCATTTTACAGCCTAATTCCGTGACGATAATTAGCAAATAATTATCAAAAGGCGTATAGTATGGTTTTCATCTAATTTTGGCCACAAATAGGTGCAGTCTTCGGGGATTTATATCCTAACGAGACATTCTCATATTTATTACAGGACCTGGTTGATCTGAGGAGTGTAGAACTCGCGCATATCAAGTATAATAATTAGTTTACCAACTTCCCTTGGCTGGCGTGTTTGTCCACTTAGTGTGCATGGTGTCGTGTAATGTGTCGTAAAATATAAAATTGTGTTAAATTGTCTGCAAACGTGTTGCAAATTCGATACAGGCTTCGATAATTGCATGCCAAAGAGCGTACCCAAACGTCCGGATTTTCACAATTGAATAACTGCATGGAAGTGGTAGTAAGTTGCTTAAATAAATCGAACTCAGATGTTCAAATAAACCGTGATTTATGTTTGTACTGGTGTGGCAAGGTTTCTGCAATAATTGTGTATTTAATGGACCTTGAATTGTTGTTTAACGGCTCATCAAAACATTTTTAATGTTATAGAGAGGAGAGAGAGAGAGACAGAGAGACAGACAGACAGACAGAGAGACAGACAGAGAGAAACAGAGACTGACAATACTTAGGGGTTCCGGAAACCGTGGAGAGGGAGAGAGAGAGAGAGAGAATACTTAGGGGTTCCGGAAACCGTGACCTACTCTTAATACCGAATATATGCATGTGGTTCATGTGGTTATTTAACGATAGAGCCTGATACACAGGAAATGTCTACGTCCCTCAACCGATGATCGTGACTTGGAGAAGTGTATTTCCCCAGGACACACCGCAGTAACCCAACAGTGTCAGTCAGGCTCTATTGTTTGGGGCGCTTGTTTCAGCCAAAGGTTTTTCTGCAGTAACTTGAGCAATTTAAATAATACGTACATCAGTTATACATCATTAGAACTGACATTTTTAGTGTTAAATAAAACTACTTTACTTTTGAAAATCGGTTGAGAAATAAATATTTTACAGCCAAATGATTTTTTTTGATGGGGCTTTTCCTATGTAAATTCCTTGTTGGTGGGACAGAAGAAAATTAGAAATTTCAAATAACTTCAGTAATCCTTCATATTTTGCTACAAAACTTCCAGGGTGTCTTAATTTACTAATATCCAACAACTGAAAACCATTTTCGAATAAAAAATTTGAAAAAAGTATTTTTTCATATTTTTCATGCAGGAGAATTTTGCATCGAAAATGACCCATCAAAAACAGCTTCCGCACATGCAATTTGTATTTCACAACCGATTTTGAAAAGTAAGGTATTTTTATTTACCACTAAAAATGTCTGTTTCACTGATATACAACTTATTTAGGTAGGAGAAGTATTTTGTCTGAAAAGTCCAAAAACACTTTGGCTGAAACAGGCGCTCCAATCAAGAATTCGTGAACCGTAAAATCAGTGTCGATCGTGCTTTCCACTGGGTCACAGCGACCCTTCTACGAGTTTAACGTTATGTTATTTTGAAGGACCTTAAAACCGTGGTGTTTACTGGAACATAATTATTATCTTGTCAACTAACATTATTAGTTGTTTGGTGTATTTACATGTGTTATGGGCTCACATTCCCTGCCTGGAAATTATATTCCCCCGAGCCGTCATGCTTCAAAGTTGTTGCTACTTATAAAGGAAACACGGTTTCTTTTTTATTCAGACAATTTCCCCTAGCGTGCTTCTGTTTTATTCCTATATCATTTGACGTCGCTAAATGCTTACGTTCCAGAATGCAAAGCTCTGCACGTCGCCAAATTTGGCGGACGTTGTCTATCACTATGTCCATGTTTTATTAGCTGAAAAGGTGGCTATCCCGCCAGTTACAGCCACATTTTACAACAAATGCGCACCATTTCGATACCTACTGACGGCGTGGTATATGTTTTGAGAATGCCCAACTCTGTAGACACAATATAACGGCTATTAAAACGTGTTTGTTTATATATTATATATATATATATGTATATTCATAATGTGTTTTTTTAGTTATGATCAACGTTGCCTCCTTCGCCATTGCAAATGGAAGACTTTCACATAAATTATATGGTGATAGATACTGAACACTAGTGTATCACATTAACCACCGGGTTCAATCCTCCGTGGTGCCACTGAGTTTCGGAGGTCTGTACTCGGGCAAGATACTTTCCCTTAGCCTCGTCCGTCGGATGGGGACGTAAACCGGGCCATCCCGTGTATCGGTATATCCTCCGAGCACGTTAAAGAACCATAGAAATCAATTCGACAATAAGAGTAAAGGCAAGCTTTCCGGATTCCTATGTATCCTTCCCCTCTCTCTGGGGCGGCTCTAAATAACCTATACTGTGTCGATGAGCCGTTAAACAAGATTAAATTTCAAGTTAACGTTGATGCTCACTGCCATTTAAAATAATTGCAACTTAGGCCGACAAAAAACAAACATGCCAAGACATTGATCTATTTGTACGACTAGATCTATTTGTCGATATTATACACATGGGATTTCAAAACAATTGAATAACAAACCGTGGGATCGCTAACACATGTTTCCATTCAAAAAGCCTTAATGCCTGACAAACATCTCGTTGTTTATTGCCAGTATTTTCTTTAAACAAATATGGCCGTGAAGAAAATAGATGGAGGAAATGGAACTTGATTTCATCGAGAAGTGTGAAAACTTTATTTATCATGAATGCTAAAATATTGAAGTTTGATCACTTTGAGATGAAATAAAATTTGTTATTCACGACAGAACAACACATTTTCTTTTTTTAAATATTATGACGTCATTGGATTAGTATGATAACATATCTGTTTTTCAATTCCCCATAACTTCTAAACTACTTAACCGATTTCAATAATCTATGACTTATTTTCTTAGTTAAGTTATTTCCAGTCCAAAGATATAATAGCACATTCTGAAAGTTTTGGAAACAAATGACCAACTGTCATTTTTCACTTGTGTTAGAGATTATAACCTGGCGGGGATATCTTTATTTACACTGTCCCGTTTATAGGGACGCCTAGCGTGAGGTTTGGTGCACCCTAGAACCTGGTTTAAATCCCAACGGCCTTTTTTGCCACTGACCGTTCCAATGTAGTAGCCTGTTGTCAACCCTTTTGTGTTTTTGATGTCACATCTTGCTTTGTATTTATCTTTATAGTTCTTATTTGTTTCTGTGTGTGTTTGAGGTCGACTTGTTATTGAATTAAGAGATAATCATTCCAAGACCACGCGGTAGCGGAGCCGTAAAACGAAATTCCAGACCGTAAAACAAAACACATACCGTCCAGATTGAAAATCTTAGCATGATTCATTCGATTCTAATGCTTTGCCATTCAAATGCTACGAATATAAAATAAAATCATACATACACACTCGTTTTCCTATGAAAACTCAAGCCAGCATTTTGTTATCAACATAATGTGACGTCACATATTTATTTGACACGTCAGCCAGTGGAGCATAGTGTTACATAATAGTTGCATCAGAATGCTACTTTTCCTGTCAATATACATCCGATTTTTATATCATCTTCTTGTATACGTCGAAAGAACATAACATTAAAATTTGATATAAAAGTTTCATGCAAAATCAATTTCTAAAGTTACGAAATTGATATGATTTGTGAAATATTTAGTAAATTGTTACAAAAATATTAAAGATTATGAAAATGTAACGTTAATATTAATTACAAGTTATTAAGATGAAAAATTACCCAGTTAAACTAAATAGGGTATTATAATTTTGTGTTAGTCAACATTTAATACAAGTTGACATTTCGCCAGTACTTAGATATCTCTGCCCTATTGTTGATGTCGGAGTATATTGACAATAGTTTATATAACATAGCTGCACGTGCTTTATATACGTGCTGTTGTTTGTCGGAGTTGTTCTGGTTTGATTGGTTGAAATGGATAAATGATTGACAACTGGCGACATGTTAATTATTGGAGTGCGTGGTGAAGTGGTACAGCGTCGAACTCCAGATTAAAAGGTCGTGGGTTCGATCCTTGAAGTGGCCGTGTTATTTATTATTGAGTAAGATAGTACATCCACTCTGCTTGGTATTGGTTACACGGGAAGCCATCGAGAGTGATTAGTATAAGCTGCAAGAACTTGTAAAGAATCGATGTAAAAAAATATGTTTAAACTATGATCAAGTTGAGCGCTGTAATATGCATTGTTAGAGATTTCCTTTCGATGGGACATACTTTTATTTACACTGTCTTGTCAATTTGAGCGCTAAGACAGGATAATAGCGAGGTTGTGCACACTTAAAATCGATTTAAGCTAACTGATGAGCCATATTGTCCGCTGACCGTCCACTGACCGTTCCAAGTCGGTAACCCTGTCTTCACCACTCGTTCAGCTGTGTACTGTCTTTTTCATTGTATAGTTTCTTTTGTCTTTATTTGTGTTACGGTGCGGATCTACGGTGCCATTGCGTTTGGGTGCTGTGATTTTCATAGGACCATTTTTCTCATTTGTGCGGTATTTTGTAAATAAAACTACTAATTAAGGGGTTGTATAGCCTTCGAGTGTATACAAACTTGGGGAATAAAGTTGCAAGAATGACTGTATTTAAAGGGACACACGGCAATCTTGATTTCTTATTTAATTCGAGGCGTCCAGTTAGTTTTTCTACATAGCTTGTATTTGTTCAATCATTAATATTAATTGTAAGAACAGTTTAAAGAAAATTATGTTTGCATAGTAGTAACTGTTGATAATGCACCATTACTATATTTAAACCTATGGTAAAATAAGACGGATAAATGAAAACTCAAAATTGTATTTAATTTTAAGCAAACAAATAAATCGAGACGCTAATTTCAGTACTTTATTAAAACTTCCCTTTATTCATCAACCATCAAAGAAACTTTCTTCGAATTCTATTTACTGGTGTCGCTATTATGTGTTGTGTTACTGTGTATTATAATATAGATGTACTTCAAACAATGCAGAAATGGGTGTACTATCTGCATAAATCTAACTTTGAAAACGCGCGATCAAACTTTAATTACTGGGTATGATTGAATACGACTTTTAGAAACAATTACTACGGCAACCTACTCAAAACCTTCATCCTCAACTGGCCTAATACTCATCAAACTTTTGAGCACAAGAATCAGACTCGACTCAAGATAAAAGATAAAAAATAATTTTGCAAGCAAATTACTATATTTACTTACAGATACGAGTAATTTTAAAGGTAATTTAACAAAAAATGTCTGAAAATCACAATTCTTACCCATAGATTTGTGTTGATAGGTTTGCAAAAAAAATAGATTTTGAGTCTGAGTCTGATTCTTGTGCTCAAACATTTGTGAATTTAGGCCCTGGGTTCATTTCAACATATTTAAATATACCTTTAAGATCGGTGTATCGGTGAATTTAATTCGACCAAATTTAAGCACTTGTGAAACTCCGATACCTAATAATTAGTTGCGTTTGATTCCTAATGATACGCTCTCAAGTTAACGTTTGATGTAAAGAACGTTTTCCCAGCAATTATAGGATCGATGTATATTTATCAGGCGTCTACAGACGTTTTATAGCAGATAAGGTCATGTTTCATTGGCTCGTGTCACGTCATCTTCCACTATTGCTTCTACAGATGCCATGGGGATTATCACTATGGCATCGTACCACCGACTTAATTTTAATGAGCAAATTAAAAAAAGTTCCTTGTATTAAGTGTTACCGAATAGATGTTGTAAACATATGATGAGATCAGTTATATATTTCTTATTGATTTTGACCTTAAAAAACAGCTAAAATTAGAATAAATGTAAACATGTTTACCATGCATGCAAATTATTTATGCAGATTCATTTATGATGATGTGGACTGTTCCCGTTGGACGGTTTTAGTGGGGAATCCTTCAGGAACAGTCTGACAGTACATACACACAGACTCTGGGAGCAGCTCAGCAGATCAGTTTCAGTATTCTTTGTTGAAGTTAACTTAGATTTGGATTCATTTAGAAAATATGATTGTGAGAGGATTTAATACATATTGTGCTCAATCATAATAACGGTTGGATATTTGGACTAAACCGTAAATATTGAAAAATTAATTTGGACTAAAAGGACATTTAACATTTGGATTAAAGAGACACTTACTGTTTTGGATTAAAGAGACACTTACTGTTCTGGATTAAAGGAACAGTGGATAATTTTATTTGGACTTTATTCAAAAATTGGATATTAATCAAAAACTGGATTTGTATATTCTATAAGTGAATATTTTACGTAAATAAATGTGTTAAATACATTTTTGTGTTGCTAGTTTTGCTTCCTTTCTCGTTACATTTAGAACTTGTAACATAAGGAACACATAAGGAACAGGGAAATGCAGAGATCATTTTAAAAAATCGGTAAACCCCGCCCATCATTGTCCATGCTCAAAACATTTACCATGTGTTCTGTTAATTTGTTGATGGGGCACCGTGTTCTTTATCTACAGGTGTACATACCTGATGCAATGTTCATTGGTCAAACAGAATGGCCAGATATATGTTATATAATAGTATATAACAACATATATTTTATTTTGCCGCAAGATTTTATTAAGTTCAACCTTCTGCGTTGCGCATTGAAAATGAGCAGGTATTAAACATAAGCAAGTGAACAAGTATTCAAAATAAACGCCATGAACAAGGTTGAAAAGCACGAAAGCTTGCGGTAAAATAAAATAAATGTTCATTTTCTCTAACTGTATAACAAGTTAAAAGACAATTAACATAAACACATCAGCATTTAATAACTATTTATGACTGACTCCATACTAGTTTAGCAAGACACCATTTAAAATTCTTTAGTTAGTTTCTCTGGATGTGGACGTTGTTAGAGAATGCCCTTTGTTGGTAGTTTTGTCTACACTGCCTTGTCTATTTGGGCGCTGAAGACAGGATAATAGCGCGGATTTAGCGCATACAAATTCGATCCAAGCTAACCAGTAGGCCTTATTGCCTACTGACCGTTCCAAGTCGGTAACCCTGTCTTCACCATCCTTTCTGTTGTTTTTTGTCTCTCATTGTATTATCAAGTCCTTGTTTGCAGTACAGTGCAGACCTACGATGCCATTGCGTTAGGACGCTGTGGTTTCTATAGGACCCTATATCTCATGTTTGCATGAGAAACTAATTGGGATTAGGCACATCAAGTACTCTTATTTGCCACTCATTGTAATGTCATAACATACTAAAAATCGAGAGGTGAGTGGAAAACTATTGTAACTATCTAAAAATAAACATTGCATCCCACCACACGGCGCTTCCGTTCTCATCTGTTTACTTTCGCTCAAAGAACTATGGGATTTGTTTACAACCTGACTATTTCAACTAATCATCGAGTACGAATAGGTGCCTTCATTTTTTCTTGTTTAAACAAAAATATATATTTCTTTTTAGTTATCTACTATCATTGCTTCATTATTTAAAAACAGTAAAAGTTACATATATTCACGATTTAGTCTTAAACATTAATATGGTAAAGTAAAATAGTCCCCAAGTCTTTACCGCCTGCACTAGATTTGTCAAAGCATACAGGTCAGTGCGCGCCGATAGTCACGTGACCGGTGATACAATGATAAGAACAAGATATAAAAGTTTCACCCTAAGCCTTCGAAAAACACAGTTAAATTAAAGAAATGGAAACGTAAACTGCGTGGTTAAATATACAGGGAGACAATCAAGGAAGACAATTAAACAAACCTCAGGTTCACTATCATTTAGTTTATGTACTTTAGTTGCATGAGTTCATACAATTATGTATTTTCTTTGATTACCAGTCGTTTAACCTGTCACAATAGTTCCACCTCTCACCTCTAACCTTGTCGTAATTTTATAAAATGTATGAACATACCGAAAACTGTTTGCGTTTATAACCGACAAAGTAGTATTCCTAAAGTAATCATTAAATGCATTTTTACCCAAAACCAGGTAAATGTACGGCTAGATTTTCTTCTGTTCATTAGTGGTATACTGATATTGCTATGGCAACTCTACGTATGCGTGCTATAATATAGAAATATGAACCACTGGTTGAAGCGAAATATTTTTTATGCTATCCTTTAGCGGACAATATCTTATTTCCAACATAATTTTATCGATGTTCGTCCAAATTAATTATATCTTTAACCTCGTATTGAACGGAAAAAATACGATTCTTATTATTTTAGACGATTTCAACTTTCATTTTTATACGAGAACGTCTTTCTTACGCAGATATGATCGAAGTACATTTATCAGGCGTATGCAGATGTTTTATGGCAAATAGACATGTTTGATTGGTCCGTGTCACGTAATCTGCCGTTTTTGCTTCTACAAGTGCCATGATCATTATCAAAAGCTCCAAGAAACGTTGCGTTTATGCTCGAACTGCGAACTTCCTCGGTATACATACTTCCTAGCTGACGTCACACGCACGTCTCTTAACTGCTTCTGGTAAAATACGACGTATGTTTCAACCCATGTTTAGCACAAGAATAATCGTCTATTTAGCGGACTGAACGGGAAATAATTAACGCTATATCGACCTGTCACACTTGCTATAAACAATCCTTTGAAATTAAGACATATATCGAGAAAACGGTAAATGGTAGTTAACCAGAATAATTTAGTCCAACAATCTATAAGAGGGTATATAAGAGCTTTAATTGACGAGAGATAATAAATTTACACAACTTATCATCATCATTCATGCTCTCTTATAAATTTAAACAAACATAACAACGTAAAGATATTAAACAAGTACATGCTCAACTTCATCGCCAACAAAACATGATAATGCGATCATTAAACACAAGTTTCAAATAATTATGAAATGCATTAAACCATACTGCGTTGTAGTGGAGCAATGTATGTATCATACTTGTTTGTATCATACTGCGTTGTAGCGGAGCAATGCGTGTATCATACTGCGTTGTAGCGGAGCAATGCGTGTGTCATACCGCGTTGTAGCGGAGCAATGTGTATATCATACTGCGTTGTAGCGGAGCAATGCGTGTGTCATACTGCGTTGTAGCGGAGCAATGTGTATATCATACTGCGTTGTAGCGGAGCAATGTGTGTATCATACTGCGTTGTAGCGGAGCAATGTATGTATCATACTGCGAGCGGAGCAATGTGTGCATCATACTGCGTTTTAGGGGAGCAATGTGTGTATCATACTGCGTTGTAGCGGAGCAATGTATCCATCATACTGCGTTGTAGCGGAGCAATGTATGCAGCATACTGCGTTGTAGCGAAGCAATGTATGCATCATACTGCGTTGTAGCGGAGCAATGTATGCATCATACTGCGTTGTAGCGGAGCAATGTGTGTATCATACTGCGTCGTAGCGGTGCAATGTGTTTAGCACACTGCGTTGTAGCGGAGCAATGTATGTACCATACTGCGTTGTAGCGGAGCCATGTCTGTACCATACTGCGTTGTAGCGGAGCAATATATGTATCATACTGCGTTGAAGCGGAGCAATGTATGTATTTAATAGTTTTATACGATCTTTGCACAAACCGTTGATAAACTATGTTACAGCGGCAGTTAAGCAGCCATGACTGACTAGTTTCTTAAAGAACAAAACCCGCCAAATAACGGCAAAATAATATGCGTAAAATGAATTATGAGTTGGTAACTCTGAATTCGACGCTCCAGTTTTGGGATTTGGCCTGGTTGGTTAAAGCCGCAATATTGTGTCTATAAAGTTTGGATTCTCAAAATATGTACGTTATATATTATACCTCGTTGTTAGTAGGTTTAGAAACGGTGTACAACGTACATCTTGTTGAAGGAATAGCTTCTTTAAATGATACATATATTTATCTAAAACCCGTAATGCGTTTACTCCGTAGTCGTTGAATTTAAAGATTCGACTTCGACTTTAGCCGCCGTTGATTGAAATAAGAAATACGTAAATGAATTTCGCCTAAATCATGTCCTGGAAAAGGCAATTCTAATTTGATAAACGTCAAGATATAGCAACAAATAAAACACGATATTGATGTCTGTTCAGATATATCAGTTTGTGTTACAATAACGACTTTTTCGAGAATTTAATACCGTCGCGCGACCATTTATCTCATAGTTTTATTTCGAAATTAGATGAAATACTATTTAAAATATATATTTGCTATGAACATTGCGTTCAGAATTAAGGCAAAAAAGAAAGATTAGCACTGGTTTCTTACACTACCAGATACGAGCTTATTATTTAGGATTCTAATCCAAGCAGCTCCATGTATAAGATGTCTTTATTTATATGCATTAACAAATTCAAAACTCAAAAAGTTATGTAAATGGTTAGAGTCGTCGTTAAAAGTTTTATTATGGTGTTTGCAGGGAAATATAATAGAAGAAGAAGAAGAAGAAGAAGAAGAAGAAGAAGAAGAAGAAGAAAAGAAGAAGAAGAAGAAGAAGAAGAAGAAGAAGAAGAAGAAGAAGAAGAAGAAGAAGTTTTATTGACTTAAACTATTACATAGTTTTTCATCATATAAACATACATTTTACAAATATAATTTGACCACAATAACTAGATTAGTACAGGTTCATTAATTTATGCATTAATATGGGGAAAAAAAGAATAAAAAAGAAGAAAAAAAAAAGGAAATATATCATGGAAAAAAATTAATTATATACATAGGAATCAAAATCTAATATCTAATACGGTACAATAGAACAATTTTATTATAGTGAGGATGAACGAGATTATAAGTTCTTTATCATGGTACGTCTTAAAGAGAAAGCTTCTGAGATGTATTTGCTAAAATTGATAACATCTTTTTTGTTTGTTGACTGAAGGAGAGCAATGAATTTAAACATACCAGGCCTATAGCTATAATATCGTTTTATATATTTACTTCTGATTGTATTATAAACAGGACATATTAACGCAAAATGGAACTCGTCCTCTATAAAGCTGAAGAACATTACAGACAGTATAGTTCAATATAGCTACAGGAAGCCCAATTGTCCTCGCTACTACCAAGCTGGTACCCAGTGATACATGTAACACCATACTCCATTGCATTCTGGCAGTATGCTACATATCTCCTCTATTTAGAATAAAACGTAAAGCAAATTACAAACAAGAAGAAGAAAGCATCAGGATGGCGCAGAATGTTTTCAAAAGGAGGAAACAAACGTGTATTTATTTGCAACTTTTTATTATATAACAACAAAAATGTAGAAATATTTTAAAAAGTATGAAAAGTTATATGGCAACAGTAAGCAATAGTAAATTGAGAACAAAGGCACATACTTAAGACATCAAAACATATTTAAGTGTTTGCATTAATTGCTGATGATTCATATTTCTAGAATGTTATGAATATTTTTAGAATGTTGAGGTAGTAAAATTAAGTAAAATAAATATAAAAAAGAAGCTGAGATGATCAGTTAAATGTGTACTTTGTCAAAAGGCAGGGATAGGTGGACATGTATTCGGAAGAAGTGGTTTGTAGTGGTAAGATATCATACAGTTTGGTTTTTTGAATGTTTGACACTGATTTTTATCATAAGTGTGTGCCACGTAGAGCTGATCATGAGATTGTTCTGTGTGGAAACCAGTATTGCAGGGCCTGCGTTAGGAAATAGCATGCTCAAGCAAAGTTTCAAAGCTGTATCTGTTATAGTTACTGAAAGAAGTGACCAAATACGCAGACGCCGATCAAGGGATGACAATAAGTCGTATTTTTTTCCAAAAACATACTGACTAAAAAGTGGACCTTAACGGAAAACTTAAACAATATACAAAGTTCAATAAGGGGCATAATACAAATATAGGCTGAGCGCTCAAGGCGCGCCGCCAATAATAAATCCTTCATTCATGAAAACCTATAACAGTAAATACTAAAAAGGGGATCCATTGGAAGCAACAAACACAAACAAGAGATAAAAGTAGCAGATTCGGGTTTATTGAGTCTGTTCATGGGAGGTAATGTAGTGTGCAACACCTTTCATGCCTCCTAGCACCGGCTTAAGCTATATTCTACTTTAAAGCCACATAGAATGGGCTTGACAAGTCAAATCATGTATTCATACAAATTGCGTATATGTAGAACATTTGAAAGCTAAAATGTATAAAGCTATATCGTGAATTTACAAATAACATCTCAGTGTATGAGCCAACGGATATTTCGACTATAAAACATGTTTAAATACCTTTGTATTGAAAAAAATGTGATAACCTGTTTAAAATTACATATTAAATGTTTTAATTTTACAATATGCAAACTTTTAAAGTCAAAATTAGGGTTTTATTTCATGCCACAGCCAACCCCGTTTTGCTTCGTTGAGATGGGGTTGGATGGGTATGAAAGTTAATACTCGGACCACGTAATGAACTCTTCTACTACAAAGATAGTACAAGTCACCTGAAAACAAATACATATTTATTCAAAATACAAAAGGTCCATGAGTACACGCGTACAACAATATATAGAGAGATAGTTTGTATATTGTTAAATAAGCATTTGTGTACTCATGGGCCTATGGACTTTTGTATGAAATAAACTATTCTATTCTATTCTATATAATCGGCAGTAAATGGCAACATATGAAGTCTATGTGGTTGACTGTCGTCTTTGAATTCTACTTTTCCTGTTCGATGTTTATTTCTACTTTCCATGTTATCACTTTTTTTTTTTGTAAGCAAATACATTTCTCCATCATTAGAGAGAACCCTTACTGACAAGTGTTTCAGTCCAAGATTATTTCTGTTGAGAGAGTGAAAATGTGTATATTTATATACTAGTATACTTCAATATATCGATGTATGATTTTGTTATACGTATTATTTGTTTTTATTACACTCAAACCTGTCTCAAATAGTCACTCTGTTCAAAACTAGCCTCTGAAAGCCTGCGACCACTAAATATATATCATTTAAATTAAATTCAAGATAATAATATAAATAACTTAAATTAAATTTAAGATAATAACAGAGCTATCAAATATACGTCTGCTTAAAGCTGGTCCCCGTGTGGTTGCCAGGGTAGAATAAAACCGCTGCAAATCCCGCTAGAGGCAGAGGGGTAGGACCCCGCCCACTCCTTCATGTTCATTTTATCATTTGTTATCATGCTCATTCAAGGTCTTCATCATGACACCGCGTATGCAAACGTGGAAACGTGGCTCCATCGTAAATGGAGTGTCTACTATAGAATTTGCAGCAACTCTGCAGTTCTGCAGGTTAGAAGGTTCTAGACCCATTCTCCATATTTTATCTGGATGTAAATGGAGGATGAGCCTGGTATGTTCATTCCTGTTTGGCGCCATCTAACCTTCCATGTATTGGTAAGCCGTAAAACCCAATTCAGTTCAACGCGGCTGATATGTGACGACACAGAAGCGAGACTTCGGGAATTTATATCCTAACGAGTCAATGACTTCGGGGATTTATATCCAATGAGACAATGACTTCGGGGATTTATATCCTAACGAGACAATGAATTCGGGGATTTATATCCTAACGAGACAATGACTTCGGGGATTTATATCCTAACGAGTCAATGACTTCGGGGATTTATATCCTAACGAGTCAATGACTTCGGAGATTTATATCCTAACGAGACAATGACTTCGGGGATTTATATCCTAACGAGACAATGCCTTCGGGGATTTATATTCTAACGAGACAATGACTTCGGGGATTTATATCCTAACGAGTCAATGACTTCGGGGATTTATATCCTAACGAGACAATGACTTCGGGGATTTATATTCTAACGATTCAATGACTTCGGGAATTTATATCCTAACGATTCAATGACTTCGGGGATTTATATACTAACGAGACAATGACTTCGGGGATTTATATCCTAACGAGTCAATGACTTCGGGGATTTATATCCTAACGAGTCAATGACTTCGGGGATTTATATCCTAACGAGACAATGAATTCGGGGATTTTTATACTATCGAGTCAATGACTTCGGGGATTTATATCCTAACGAATGACTTCGGGGATTTATATCCTACCGATTCAATGACTTCGGTGATTTACATTCTAACGAGGACTTTGGGGATTTATATCCAAACGAGACAATGACTTTGGGGATTTATATCCTAACGAGACAATGACTTCGGGGATTTATATCCTAACGAGTCAATGATTTCGGGGATTTATACCCTAACGAGTCAATGACTCCGGGGATTTATATCCTAACCAGTCAATGCCATCCTCATATGTATTACAGTCGCCTGGTCGATCGGAGGAGTGGAGAACTAACTCGTATCAAGTAAAGTAATTAGTTTACCCACTTGCCTTGGCTGACGTGTTTAAACACTTACTGTGTATGGTCTCGTGTAATGTGTCGTAAAATATCATAAATTGTGTTAAATATTCTGCGAAAGTATCGCAAATTTGGTACAGGCGTGGATCATTGCATTATAACGTGGTCCCGCCTTAATTCCATTAAGCAATGGGAAAGCTTATATTAGCAGGATTTTATAACGGATATTTCGACAATAAAACACGTTTAAAAATATTTTTTACTGAAAAAATGCGATAACCTGTTTAAAATAACCTAGTAAATTTTTTAATGTTACAATAAATTGATTTTATTTAATATGCTAACTTTTTAAACAGACATTAAGGTTTTATTTCATACCCAAGCCAACCCCGTTTTTGCTTCTTGGAGAAGGGGTTGGATGGGGTATGAAAGTTAATAATCGGACCACGTAATGATGTCAACGAAGGTACTTTCACAATTGAATATCGGCATTTAATCGGTTTTCAGCTGCTTAGATAAATTGACTCAAATGTTCAGATCAATCGTGATTTATTTTTATACTGGTGTGGCAATGGTTCCTTCAAGAAGTGTGTGTATTTAAAGGAATGGAAATGTTGTTTAACGGCTCATTCATTGGTTAAGATTATAACGAGCAGCTCTCTCTCTCTCTGGGCCACTACACCCACTTCTAGTGGATGCCGTAATGTACTTTTGAAGGTCGCGGCCTTAAATTTGAACACGTGTATTATCTTATCCACCAACATAGACCGTTTTCTTTTGAAACATTTGAAAAATCCGAAAAATATAAATTGCAAAGGGAGAATAGTATTTCTGTACAGTTCAATGAATTATTCTAGAAATAGATACTTTAAAAGCTAACACAAAAACAAAATGAAGCTCAACTTTTACTAGAATATCAAAATTAATCAACTTAAATTTTATTTTCTGTTTTACCACATATCGTTTAAAGCGCGTCTTTAACGTGTTTCTTTCTACCTGTATACTGGTATTTTAATTATCATCAACGTTGCCCCCTTCTCCAATGACATACACATGGTGGTAGAAACTGAATACACGTTGCTGCCCCATTCTCCAATGACACACACGTGGTGGTCGAAACTGAATACACATCAGCTCAAGTTAACATTGCTGTTCACTGTCATTTTAAATAATTACAACTTGTATGTAGGCCGACACAATCCCAGACATAGAACTGTGTGAACCATCAGCTCTACTTGGCGAAAGTATACACACGGGATTTCAAAACAATTGAATAACAGACCGTGTGATCGCTAACACATGTTTCCATACAGAAAGCATTAATGTCTGAAAACAAACATCTCGATTTTTTAATCCCAATACTTTCTTTAAACAGATATGTCCGTGAAGAAATTGAAAAACCAAATATAAGCGTGTATGCTGGTTAATAATTCATCAATGAATTTATTCGAAATGACAAAGTTAGAAATCGCTATATATTTTATTGATTTTATGTAATGTGTCTATAAAGAATGTTCGTGTCTGTTCCATATTGCTGAAAAGCCAAATGTTGACATAGCAAGAACGTTACATTAACATTTTATAAATTATTCATGCAAGATCAATCACTAGATTTGCTAATTTTAGTACTTAATTCATATTTATTTATACATTAATTTGAATGTTAAAACAAATATTAAAGGGACACATGGCAATTTTGATTTTTTCCCCGTTAGTTTTTGTACATAACCTGCATTTGTTCATTTATTTATGGTAAAGGATGAACTATTTTCAAACAAAGTTTATTTTAAAGGGCTCTGAAAAAGAAGACGAAAGAATTATCAAAATGCCATGAAAAAATGGAGATATGACCTGTTGAAAATCTGCAAAGAAACATAACTGGAGGCGGCCATCTTGGAACTATGACGCCATCTCTCCTTTTTACCATATATGGCATACTGACAGAATGTCTTTTAAAGCAAAGAAAAAATCACTGCAAATGAAAAATTAACATATAATTTATACATTTTACATCTGTATGTTTATTTTCTTTGCTTTAAAATGTATGTTGTCAATATGCCATATCTGGTGAAAAGGCGCGATGACGTCATCGTTCCAAGATGGCCACCTCCATTTATGTTCTTTGCAAATTTTCAGTAGGTCAAATCTAATTTATTTGTCTAATTTTGATAATTCTTTCAGCTTTTTTAAGTTTTTCAGAGCCCGTTTAAAGAAATCGTAATTGAAAATAGTGCATCAACCCCTTTAATTATAAGTATAGATTTTGCATATTATTAACGGCTGATTATATGGCACCACCAATATATTTAAATGGTAGAATACGAACAAATGAAAATTCTAAATTTAATTTAATTATCTGTAAGCAGTTTTAAAGTCAAGATAATACTGGAGGATAAATAAATCAAGACGATAATTTCAATGCTTGATACATACTTCAAAATTGCCGTGTGTCCCTTTAACAGATGTGAAAATGTAATATTATATTAAATACAAGTTATTAAGATGAAAGAATTGAATTGAATTGAATTGGGTTTTAAGGCGCACCAACACATAAAAGGTTATATGGCGCCTAACAGGCATGAACATGCCAGGCTCATCCTCCATGTACATCGAGATAAAATATGGACCTAGAACCTTTTCACCCTGAACTGCAGAGTTGCTGCAAATTCTATCGTAGAAACTCCATTTACGCTTGAGCCACGTTTATTGTTTTTCTTCCACTGCTCTTTTGATGTGAGCGAGATGGCAGCTGAAACAATGCAGGGATCATGATGAAAGAAGAACTAGTATTAATAATGAGCGAACTAATTTCGTTTGTGTTAGACAACATTTCAGAGAAATTCGAGTGCTATAGGCTATAGTATGTATGATGTGGCATTTTGTAAATATAACTAATAAATAAACTAAATAATGTCCTCCTAAGGGAAGTAAATAACACATTGTAGATAACACGACTCTAGTTTGTCCAATATTTCTATCCTTAGATCTTTATCATGTTTATCAAGGAATTGTTGCGTTGCTTTTGCCAGATACACTACATTTTTACAATTTGATCCAGAGCGCAGTTAAAAATATATATTTGTTGTCATTCTTACGGTATTATTTAAAAAAACAAATGGGTGTAATGTGAAGGACAACATTTTATCCGTACTCGACGTTTTGGCTGTTAACGTAATGTTGTATCACCACTTCACGTTTTTTTTAAATTGATATTTACAGCTTCTTTGGTATCATTTAGATACAAAATTATCAAAAAAGGGTAGGTCGTCGCGCTTGTTTTCCCACTAGACGTCCTTGAAGAAGACACATATTTCTGACTCCAAAATTTCACTAAAAATATTAAAAAAAAAAAAGTAAAAAAATAGAGTCATTACAAATTTTCACAATTTGTTCTCATAGCATTACATTTATTGAGAAAAATGATTAATTTTCGGTTAAATATATATATATATATCTTTCAAAACATACACAAACAATTACAAAGTACCACAACAATTCCACCGTGGACATTGTAAACACACACCAACAATTATTTTTGATCTTTGTAATAATAACAAATCCATTACAGATCCTACTATCTTTCAAAGCAAATTTAATGAAATTAAATCGAAATACAGTAACTTTCAACATATATACACAGATGGTTCTAAAGATGGAGACAAGGAGCCGCATGCCTGACAATGCCTCTATCTTTTCAGCTGAACTTAAGGCAATTGAACTTGCCTTAAATTATATTCAGGAATTTGATGATGACCATTTCGTAATCTTTTCTGATTCCCTTTCATCTCTTCAAGCACTGGGTAATATGAAACATGATAACCCAGTTGTGCTTCAACTTTTAGAAAAGTACAATTCTCTTAAAGTTGATAATGTTATTATGTTCTGCTGGCTTCCAAGCCATGTAGGAATACGTGGTAATGATAGAGCTGATAGTGCTGCTAATGCAGCATTAGGTTTACATATATCTAATACCAAATTACCTTATATTGATTTTAAAAGTTGTATCAACACATATATTCGTAACTCTTGGCAAGCCGCTTGGGACTTGTCGGTGAACAATAAACTCCATTCCATTAAACCGTTACTTTGAGAATGGCGTCCTTCTAGTAGACCCATTCGTCGAGAGGAAGTTGTCCTAGCCAGGGTCAGGATAGGGCATACACGCTGTACTCATTCATGTTTATTACAGGGTGAGCAGTTGCCAGAATGTATACCCTGTTTTGCACCGTTAACGGTCAAAACATCTTGTTAGAATGTGTAGAATTTGATCCTATGTGACAACGATACTACACAGTTAATACTTTGAAAAAGTTATTGATACTATAGATTTTAGTCTTGTTTTAGATTTCCGTAAAGAAATCAGACTTTATAAATCAATATAAAATTTTCCTATATATATTATCTTGTTTACAAGCCCGTTGGCGGGCATTTGTTGATTTACATATATACATAGTTTATATTTCTACCATATCATCCCTTATTTGAAAATAGTTTTATCTTTATAATTTACATTATTTTTAATTACTACTTCATTCTTTCATGATTCATCGGTTTTTGCGCACAATATGACCAAAGTATGTGTCGACGTGCCGTAAAACACCATTCATTCATTCATTCATTCATTCATTCATACACAAGCAATTGTAATCTTCATTCGACTTTTGACTTTAAAAAGGCAACATAAATGGACGTACCCCATCCATTTTTTTTAAATAAAATAATAATCCAAGATATAAAAGTATGTTCTAATGCTCAACTTTTTTTAAAACTTGTATATGACAAGGTCCTATGACATTTCTATCAAAACAAGTATATAGGTCATCATGCTTCTAATGATTTTTTATTTAAAATTCCTTAAATTACACACATTTTGTAGTTATTTTTACATGTTCATGATAAAATACTGTACACACAATTTTCACACAGCGGTCGAATAGAAAATTAGCTCAGTATTTAATTTTATATATGTATTCCACTACTGAAAAAACAAAAATTATATTTTTTCTATAACAAAAGGATAAATTCTACTCGGAGCTACCCATACCCTCTATTTTGTTGACAACAAAAAATAATCACAAATGACGGGAAAAAATACGAAAAAAAAATGCTTAAAATTTGATATGTTAGCGTCTTAAATCCTACATTATATCTATAGCTACTAGAATGCAAAAAAAAGAAAGAAACAATTCCGTTGTCAAATAAAACTATGATTTAAAAGTAAAATAATCTTAGACTTGGAAATGTCAAAACTTGCGCAGCCAACATCCTTAAAATGGCTATATATAGAGAGTTTAACGGTGCTGTGGATCAACTGTAAGTATGTAGCGTATCTGAGAAGAGAAAAAAAGCATTCCTTGATAACGATCTAAGGATCGAAATATTGGAAAAAAAATGGATTGGTATTTATACTACTTATAGGATTGTTTAGTTTTCAACCTGTTTCCAATTAGCATACAACTCCGTTGTAAAGATGATATTATTTAACCACCAACCATCAGTGGAACCATCCTTCAAATGTTGTTTACGTGTGCTGCTATTTTGTGTTATGTTATTGTGTTGTGGAATTAAAGATGTATTTCAAACATCTATAATTTCTCAACCGATTTTGAAAAGTAAGGTGTTTTTATTTACCACTGAAAATGTCTGTTTCACTGATATACAACTTATTTAGGTAGTAGATTAATTTTATCTTAAAAGTCCAAAAAAACTTTGGCTGAAACAAGCGCCCCAACTCATAATTCATTTTACGTATATTAAGTCGCGGGTATTTTAAGAACAAAAAAGCTATTCTTTAATCGGCAAATATACATTATTTATACGGCCCGAACAGAGTTTTGATAAATGGTTTGCCGTTATTTGGCGGGTTAGTTTCTTTAAGCACATGTGAAGCTCCCATACGCAATAATTAGTTTCGTTTGATTCCTAATGATATACAATATCAAGTTTTGTTTGATGTAAGAACGTTCTCCCTGAACATGTAGGATCGATGCATTTTTATCAGGCGTCTACAGACGTTTTATGACAGATAAGGTCATGTTTCATTGGCTCGTGTCGCGTCATCTTCCACTTGCTTCTACAAATGCCATGGGGATTATTATCAAATATTCCTGAAAACAGCGTTTACCACAGTAGTGTAATTTGCACGAAATATGAAACTGATGTCGTGACTGCAAATTCTGATTTCGTAGCATGTTTATGGCAGGTACGGTGAAATAAACATTAATTTAAATATAAGCACAAATGTGTCCTATAGAACCCGCACACCCTAAGCCAATGGCAATCTATGACCGCACCATACCATCAACTAAATCGAAAGAGTAAATTAAATATGCAATGTTTTAATGAACGGAACAATGCATAGATCCCTTAAACATCGGTAAACACCGCCCACCATTGACCAAGCGCAATTCGGCCACAAACGTTAACCATGTGTTCTATTGTATATACGATTTGTTTGTGGGATAACACGGGCTTTATCTACACGTGCACATGTTCATTGATCCAACAGCATGGCAAGGTGTATACTGACGGTCAATGAAAACGCACCAATACGGCCAGAGTTTATTGGTTTTGTTTTTTAGATTTACGGGAGAGCCTACTCTATATTTTGTGAAACTGAAACAAAAAGTAAAAGTCAAAATAGATTTTATTTTTTCCCCCAGGTCGATCTGCTTGTTTTCACAATAACGCAAAATTGCACTTTTTTTAAAAACAAATGGATTATGACTTAGTATTTACTTTGTACGATCGGAAATCGAAGTATTAATTATCTTATAATTGATGTTGAATCTTGTTGTTTCAAAACAAATCATGATTTTAATAATAAAATGTGGAGGAGACATACTGTCCGTCCGACCGTCTGTCTGTATGTGACTGTCACAAATGTTGTCGCCGCTACTCCTCCTAAAGCCGCTTGTTGGGTTTCGCCGAAAATTTGCAGGAAGCATCGTATAATATCTTGTTGTGCATGTCGCATTTGTGTTCCAGTTCGATGACTTTTGATAGCCCTTTGACATTTTCACTTTAAATATATTTTCACCGCTGCTCCTGCTAAACCGTTTGTTGGATTTCGCCGAAATTTACAGGAAGCATCGGTGTAATGTCTGGTTGTGCATATCGCGTTTGTGTTCCAGTTCAATGATCTTGACACAGTATGGCCCTTTGACATGTTCACTTTAAATTTGTTGTCACCGCTACTCCTCCTAAACTGCTTGTGGGATGGCAGGAAGCATCAGTACGATGTTTGTGTTTGTGTTCCGGTTCGATGATTTTTGACGGAGTTATGGCCATTGACATTTGCTGTCGCCACTACTCCTCCTAGACCGCTTGCTGGATTTCGACGAAACCTGGCAGGAAGCATGGGTATGATGTCTAGTTATGCATTTCGTGTTTGAGATTAGGTTCGATGATTTTTGGTGGAGTTGTGACCCTTTGACATTTTGACTTTAAATTTGTTGTCGCCAATACTGCTCATAAACCGCGTGTGGTTACAAAAAAAAACTCTAGTTCTAATTGGTTTTGGTGGTCTTTTTATTGTTTCCATTTTGACAGTAGTATGCAATGAATGTTTTTGAGAAAATAATTTCTTTGTGTGTTGTAACTTCAGAAACCCGGAAATGCACATACCACCAATGTGAAATGCATTAAATCCAGATGAGCACGTAATAAAATGTTACATGTCGACTAAGTTTATGGATTATATCATACTGTCCAAAATGCCTCACATTCTAACTTTTAAAATAATTTGTTTTGTGGTGGTAGTTCATTTATCGTGAATGTATGTTTGATTGACGGCTCTATGAATACACAACACAAAGAGTAGTGAAGACAGGGAACGGTCGGCAGGCTACTGGCTAGCGGTCGGCAGGCTACTGGCTAGCTACTGGTTAACTTAAATCGAGTACATGTGAACCCAACCTCGCTATAAACACTTGTCTGTTCTAACGTATTTTGCGTCTGTCCCGTATTTGACATATTCTGTAACAGTTTGTTTTAACCTTATTTATAGCGGGTTTTCAAAATAAACAAGTATTCAAAATAAACCCCATGGAGAAGGTAGAAAAAAACACGAAAACTTGCGGCAGAAAAAGGCCAATTTTCTATTTACGAGTTTTCGTATATAGTTAAGAAAAGAATAGCTTTTTATTTTGAAAATTAACATGAACTTATAAGAAATGTCGGACATAATGGCTGAATCCATTTTAGTTCAATACCACATCATTTAAAACTCCAGTTTTACACGTGGAACTAATTGGCATTATGCGCACCTTACCCATATGTGCCGCTTTGTTGATTGTAATGGCATAATATACCGTACATATGAAAGACATTAACATGGATAAATTGGTTGGTTGGTTGGTTGGTTGGTTGGTTGGTTGGTTGGTTGGTTGGTTGGTTGGTTGGTTGGTTGGTTGGTGTTTTACGTCATTTACAGCACTATATTAGGATATATATGGCTGTCATTTGTTTTATGGTTGGCTGTCATTTGTTTTATGGTAGAGGCAGACTACTCACTTATTCCTGGGTAGAACCAGTACTGAATGCATCCAGCCATCAGTAAGAACTAAGGAAATTAAAAGGTACTCTTTGTTGTTAAATATACAGGCAGATAATCAAAGGAGAAATATACAATCTCAGGTTCACTGTCATTAAAGTGTACTTATTTTAGTTGCACATGGTCATATATGTATTGTTTTGCTTACTAGAAAATTAGAAAAATGGTCCTACAAAAATCACAGCACCCAAACGCAATGGCCCAGTAGATCCGAACTTACCACAAACAAAGAGCAAGTTAAATATGCAATGAAAAAACAATAGACAACGGAAGAAGTGGTGAAGACAGGGTTACCGACTTGGAACGGTCAGTGGACAATATGGCCCACTGGTTAGCTTAAATCGATTTTATGTGTACACAACCTCGCTATTATCCTGTCGTCAGCGCTCAAACTGACAAGAAAGTGTAAAAAAAAGTACATCCCATCAAAAGGAAATCTCTAACAATAAAGTCCACATCCAGAGAAATTAGGAAACGATACACGTATATGATATTGTTTCGCAATAGGACCACCTCACACCTAATCGAAGGTTTATAAAGTACACTACTCAACTTTTATTATCGGTCACCCAGGTTTTTAGAAAATAACCCAAATACTAAAAACTGGAAATCATCGAAACACATACCAATATGTTATTAATCAACAAGGTTTAAGTCCAATGAAGGAAGATTAAGTGTTATAAATCGCTAGCGATATTTGTTAAACGACGCCAGTTAAAATTTCAAATGAAAATATGAATTATTAAAAAATATATAATACTTTGAAAAGTGACCGATTATAAACGTTGAGTAGTGTATATACACATAATGAAAACTACTTGCATTTCTAAACAACAGAAGTATTTTTCCAAACTAAATAAAAAATAATGCATATTTACCTAAAAACAAGTTAAATGTTCAACAAAAACAAAATTACTTTGTCATAAAATTGCTATGGCAACGCTACTTATGTTTGATATACATATAAAAACAATTGTTTTGTTGTGTTGTGTTGTTTTGTTTTACTTCAATGGACACTATCGTATTTTTAACATAATTATTTCGATATTCATTAAACCTTTTACCATGTATTGAACACAAACTACGTTTCTATTCATTTTGACGATACATGATCGCAATTTGGGTTTACAAGAGAACGTCTTTCATGCACATACATATATGATCGATGTATATTTCACAGGAATATGCAGATGTTTTATGGCAGATAGTGTCATTTTTGATTGGCCCGTGTCACGTAATCTGCAGTTATTGCTTCTACACGTGCCATGGGAATCATCAACAACTCTATGAATAGCGTAGCGTTTATGCTAGAAATGGTGCAAGGGGTTTACAGGGAGTGCACATTTATTGATATAGATGATGACGGTCACTGCCTGGAAATAATCACGTTGTCTAACCATAATGTAACATGTATAATATAATGTATTATAACAAAAAAGTATGTGTTTATATACTACTCAAAATTTGCTACTTTTTTGCTGTCTGAATTTCTTGCTGAAATAAATAACATTATTTCTATTTTTCATGAAATTATTTAGGGCAGTGTATGGTCATGTGATCTCATGACTTGATTCAAATTGTGGAATTGTTGAAGTATCAATGAAATTAATATCGTTATTGTGAATTAATTTCTAATTTAAAGTATTTGGAAGAATAAAAGTGATCCTTAGCAAATTTTGAGTAGTATATATTAACGGCATCGGTAGTTCATCGGATAAGGCTTTTGGTCGTTAGAACAGCACGTCTCTTAAATAGCGTGCATGTATTTTCGGAATTTTCACGTCATCTCTAGCCAAATATAACTGTATATGACGAGCGTTCGTTTTTATATTCCGAAGCAATGTACTTTTGACTGATGAGAGATTTTTATCAAATATCTTAAAGTAACTATCATGCAACGACGCGGTATATATATATAATAATTATATAATTTATCTATTTTGAGAATCCTAACTTTATCGACGCAATACAAACCGCTATAATCAGCTAGCTAGACCAAAACTCAAAACTTGAGCGACGAATTAAAGAGTTACCAACTCATAAATGATTTTACGCATATTCAATCACGGGTATTTTAAGAACCCGTAAATAAACCCATACTTTTAATCGATATACATATACATTATTGTATGACTGAACGCCTGGATAAGGTTTTGATAAACGGTTTTGTAGTGCAATTTTGCCGTTATTTGGAGGGTAAGTTTCTTTAAATGTTAATATATATTGAAGCCGTGTCTTAAGTGTATGCGTGTATGATGTATATTACTTTGTACATTTGTATTTGAATTTTCGGATAACATAACTGATGCTGTTAACAAAACTTCGCTGCCTTCCTGTATGACGAACTATCGGTACAAACCAAGTAAGTTTAAGTGATGATGGGTTAAATGGCTGCTCAGATGATAGGATTAAATTTGTAATGTACAGCTAATGGCTCAAAGTTGGCAATACTAGATTAGTTCCCAACACTGATACTGCCACCTGTGACCCGATCTCCCATTGTTTTTAAACCAAGATTTATTAACTCCGTTACACTGTTTGAAATCGATTTTCTGTTCTAAGAATTTATTGTATAATGTACCAAGCCCAGTTTTTTAAAGTATGCAAAACAACTTAAAAAAAGCACCAAACAACTTAGAAAATGCACATAACAACTTAGAAAATGCACATAACAAAACTTACGAAATGCTCAGTAAGACTTGCAAAGCGTATTGCCCAAATTGCAAAAGGCCGATATAAGGCAGCCGATGCTTTCCGTACTTTGCTGTAAACTAAAATGCGACTGGGTGATTCCTGGGTATTTCTATCAGTCTACATACTACCTATATGGCGGCGCACGCACGTGTCTTAACTGCTTCCGGTAAAATAGGACATCTGTTTCAACCCATGTTTAGCACAAGAATAATCGTCTATTTAGCGGATTGAACGGGGAATAATTAACGCTTTATCGACCTGCCACACTTGCTATAAATAAATCTTTGAAATTAAGGCAAATATCGAGACAATGGTTTATGTTAGTTACCTAGAATAATTTAGTCCAACTATCTTTAAGAGGGTATATAATGCTTTAATTAGAGATAATCAATTTGCAAAACGTATCATCATTCAAGATCTCTTATAAATGTAAACAAACCATAACAATAATAATAATTAATGCTATATCGACCTGCCAAACTTGTTATAAACAATCGTTTGGAATGAAGACATACATCGAGACAACGGTAAATGGTAGTTACCTACCATACTTTATACTTTAAACCTAATTTATAAGTAAGTAAATAAATGCTTTAATTGACGAGACAAAAGCAATTTGCTAAACAACTAATCCTCCTTCAAGCTCTCTTATAAATTTAAATAAACCATAACAACGTAAGGATATTAAACAAGTTCATGTTAAACTCATCACCAACACAAAGTGTTGAAACGATCTGTACACACAAGTTTTAACCATTATAAACACGAATTAATTAATTAATTATTAAATACGATCAATTATACTGTATGGAATGAGAGGAGTCTTTACAAAATCGGTAATAAGTAATCAATAATAAACTGAAAATTGGAAGTAGGCGTAAATTAAAGTCGTATAGGTGAGCCGTTAGTCCGTGCTTATTAACAACTAATGCAAAACTATCAGCTGTGCTGAAAGAACCATACAGCTGTGAGGTAACCTGGATTTAAAACTATTGTATACGGTGTTCCATTATATATCGTTAGGGCCATCGTAACATCGCGTATCGACCTTTACAAGAGGCTGCGCGATGGTACGATATTACGATGGCGATGATACGATGGCGATGGTACGATAGGCCCTTTTTAACTATCGCATATCGACTTGTAACACCTTTACAAGTAAATTTTACAATTCGATGTGCGATGGTACGATGGCGATGACGAGATGGACCATCGTCCTATCGTACCATCACCATCGCGCCATCATACCATCGCCATCGTAACATCGGCATCGAGTTGTGAAGATCGATACGCGATGGTACGATGTCCCTAACGGGCCACCGTAATTGTATCGTCATGTATGGTCTATCATAGGCTACTCAACAGGATTACTTTGAAGAATTTCACGCCGGTTTTAATTCAGTCTATGGTGAATTCAATGTTTAGGCAACACACTGTTAATACCGTATGTTGATTGAAATTACATTTCCATCCTAAATTGGAACGTTTTTAATATTTGAAAATCTGCGAAAAGTATTGATGTACCTCTTGTAATATACATGTTTGTCCCCCTTTAGTAAATCAAATTTGTTCACCTCACCGAGCTATGTTAGCTAACTGTTTAAATGGTATGTTTGTTTCTTTTTCAAAAGAAAGACACCGGGAAAGTAGCCTATTTTTTGCGTACTCGAACTTTTAATGTAAATACCGATGTTTAAAACCTAATTTGATTTAAGATATGACAACTATTTATCAAAATATAAAAACGACTAGTCTGAGGATGGCTGCTTTTGGTTTTAAGCACTGCACAAATGACATTGAGTTATGCTGTAAGCACGTGTTATAAAATTCGCTTGTGCAAAGCATTACTCGTTCATACTATCTATCAGTCTGGAATAACGTGCAATTACCGCTTAGTTACGACGTTGTAATAGCTGACAGTATGTCTACAGGACGTCATTCTATGTAAGATGTATGTATATCTCGCATGTCAAGTCAGCCATCATACATTCTTATTTCAAGTGGGAACATTAGGTTTTTCGTGGGAATGTAGGGGTCCGACTTAAAGAAACTAACCCGTCAAATAACTGCAAAATTACACTACAAAACTCTATCCTTGTGTTCAGGTCATATATAAATGTATATGTGCCGATTAAACGTGTAGGTCTTATTAACCGTCTCTGAATATGCGTAATATGAATTGTGAGTTGGTAACCTTCAATTCGACGCTCCAGTTGGCCTGGATGGTTAAAGACTTTTAAATTGTGTCTATAGGAATAAGTATAAAAGTAGAACAGGAAATGCAGCTTTCACAGAACACAGTAAATATAGATATAAAAATCGAACTGAAAAGCAGCATTCAAGGACGACAGTCAACCACAAACACACACAGAAACAAAGAACAAATTTAAAAATGAATAAAAGGTCAAATAAGACATCACACCCAACACACGCAAAACAACAAACATGAATGGCAATGTTAATAAGGAATAAAGGCATCTGACGTCACAAACACAAAAAGGGTTGACAATAGGGCTACCGCCTTGGAACGTGTCAGTGGCAAATAAGGCCGCTGGGGATTTAAACCAGGTTCTAGGGTGCACCAAATCTCAGACTTACCCTACTGTCATCCCAATAAAACGAGAAATCTCCGCCATGAACTATTCTCTAACCAACAAGGCAGCATTAATATGCAATATAAGTAAAAGACAAAAAACGATAGCCTAGAAAGCCACAAAGAAGGTACTCAATGACTTGACAGAAGCCAGAGCAATGAGAGAATAAACCATTGGGACAATCCGACAAGACAAGATTGCAGACACATATCAAACGTGACCATCCTGTTGGGCTTTAGGTAGACGTCATCGTAGGGTCCACATCGCACACTTAAAGAGGAAAGCACAGTGGCGAACTCTAAATGGGTCCACCACCAAGCATGCAGTGCGTTGCAAAATGATAGGGTCATAACCTCTTTTGATAAACCTTTTAACAAGTTTAACAAAGACAGTATGAAAGTGATCATGACCAAGAGTTTCGATTCTCAAAATATGTAAATTATTTATCTTCAAGTAGTTAAATTTTACCAAGCATCAAACCAATCATCTCAATTTATTAATCTAGTTTCACTTTGACTTTAAATTTGCTCACATATAATTAAATATAAATTACAATTTTAATTTGTTCTTCATTATTTATTTTAGCTTTGCTGTATCACACATGCATTATAATAAACCCTTAGTAATTTACTTGAAAAGGTGATTTAGAATAAACTGACAGGCAGCCGAGAGTTTTAACAAATCAAAATTTCCGTGTTTCCCTTTAAGTTAATTATTGAAAGGGACACTCGACAAACTTGATATTTGCAAAACTCGCGGCGTCCCGTCAGATTTTTCTACATAATTTGGATTTGTTCAATCTTTAATATTATTTAAAAGAGTAGTATAACTCAAATTGCTTTTTGTGTGTTGTTAACTGTTGATTATAGTTCACCAATAGTACATTCACGCCTATGGTGGAATAACGAAGAAGTTTAAAACTCGAAATTGTATTCAAATATATGCAAGCATGGTCGAAATGAACTGGATTTATAAACTCAGACACTAATTTTAATGCTTGATAAAAACTTCAAGATTGTCGTGTGTTCCTTCAAAACTGACCTATAATGTACGTGTATGATTATTCCGTCTTTAATGAACCCGTGTGGTTGCCGGGGTAGAATACACCCCCTCCCCCCCCCCCCCACCCCAACACAAACATACCCACCCGCCATTCATATTCATTTTTTTTATCATGCTCATTCAAGGTTTTTATCATGACACCGCGTATGCAAACGTGGAAACGTGGCTCTATCGTAAATGTAGTGTATACTATAGAATTTGCAGCAACTCTGCAGTTCTGCAGGTAAGAAGGTTGTAGGCCAATTCTACATATTTTATATTGATGTAAATGGAGAATGAGCCTGGCATGTCCATTGCTGTTAGGCGCCATATAACCTTTCATGTATTGGGGGCGCCTTAAAACCCAATTCAATTCCGTATTTAATGAATATTGCACCCAAATACGAAATACTTTAGTGCTGGCAGAAGTGGAATAAACAAACACGATGGGAATCTAATAATATTTAATTGAATGATTTTGATATGAATGGACGGTAGACATATTGGCTCAAAGAAGATTTTCTCCAAAATGGGTCTACAACGAATATTCGGAAATTGTATTATCTAACATTACAGTCGTCAAGAAAAGAAGCACATTGACAGCTGTATTGATTCTTATCATTCCGAACGGAAACAGGTTAATCGGAATATGTCTACATACTCGCCGAAACTTATCCAAGATAGTGCGATTTAAGTAAGCAAACAGAAGCTGGTTAATCTAACGTTTAATTGTAAATATCAACAGTACGTGACTATTTACATGTCAATTATGTTCACTTCTGTCTGGACTCTGTAAGTGGTTTTCGTAGAAACTTTCACAGTCTCACGGAAATAAACAGTTTGCAACATCTCAATTAAACATGGAATCGTATGATCCCGAAGAATGACGGGATCACGGAATCCTCATTCCTGCCTAACGGACAAGGAAATCCGTCATTTTACCGGGGCTAGATTATAAGAATCTTTCATGGGTATCCGGTGAAGATAGGGAATTCCAACCCGAGGTATACGTGTTTTTATCGGAACCGAGGCTCTGCCGAGGTTCCGATTAAAACACTTATACCGAGGGTTGGAATTCTCTATCTGAACCGAATACCCATGATAGATTCGTTTTCTTGCATATCAGAGACATGTTGTGCGTTGACGCCACCAGCCACTAACGTTTTGCATGTTTTCCTGCATACCGGATGTTTTTGCGCATGAATTTGATCTCGACCCTAGGGTGAGATGGAAATATCTAGCCCCGGTAAAATGACAGATATCCTTGTCAGGTATGCAAGAAATTTCCATCTCACCCTAGGGTCGAGATATAAAAGTCACGCGCGCAACATCCGGTATGCAGAAAATATGCAAAACGTTCGTAGCTGGGGGCGTCAACGCACAACATGCAAGAAAAAGAATCTATCATGGGTATTCGGTTCAAATAGGGAATTCCATCCTATTGCCTCGGTTCCGATAAAAACACTTATACCTCGGGTCTTCACCGGATACCCATGAACGATTCTTATAATCTCAACCCAGAGTATTACGGTGTCCTGTTAGGGCCATCTTACCATCGCATCTTACCATCGACCATCGACCTAGGTATATGGTCGATTGTAAGATGCGATGGTCGATGGTAAGATGCGATGGTAAGTTGCGATGGTCGATGATAAGATGCGATGGTCGAAGGTAAGATGCGATAGTAAGATGCGATGGTCGATGGTAAGATGCGATGGACCATCGACCATCGCATCTTACCATCGACCATCGACCTAACAGGACACCATATTGTATCCCACCAGACGGCGCTTCCGCACTCATATGTGTACTTCCGCTCAAAGAACTATGGGATTTGTTTACAACCTACGGTGTCCTGTTAGGACCATCTAGGTCGATGGTCGATGGTAAGATGCGATTGTAAGATGACCTATGTCGATGGTCGATGGTAAGATGCGATGGTAAGATGGCCCTAACAGGACACCGTAGTCTTTAGTTATCTACTATAAATTGCTTTATTATCTAAAACATATATTCACGATTTAGAGTCTTAAACATATATGTAGTAAAGTAAAATAGTCCCCACCTCTTTACCGCCTACACTAAGTGATGTGCAAAGGCAGGTCAGCGCGACGATAGTCACGTGACCGGTGATACAATGACACATCACATGGTGACCATGGTAGATATAGGCGGAATCGTATGATCCCGAGGAAAGACGGGATTGGTCGGCTATGACGGATTGAAAAACCACGGACAATCTTGCATCTACAGCTGCACTGGGAATGCAATATTGATCATTGGAAAACAGTAAATTAATATATACCTGTGTATGAGTAAAGATGCATTCTTAATTTGAATATTAATTTCCAGCGTATTATTTATCATGTATATTTAACAATGAAATCTATCATTTAAGAAACATTTTCCCCACGTTTCATCGTTAAAGAATACCTACATTTACTATATATACTTTTTCGCTTGAACCCTTGTACGCTTAACCGTCGGGCATCCATTTACACTTGTATAGAACGTTGCTGGTTATATAATTATGGTTATTAAATCAGTAAGAAATATGCTCATAGTTGAATTTCGAGAGAGTAAAAAAATGCGTGCGGAAAAATAAGCACTACAAGACATGCACAGCCAATGGAAATGCCTGTCGGTTATCAGAGAACTGAGAGCAATAACACTAATGTGGGAGGAGTTTATTTTTCAGCATCTGACGAAGCACGAAGTATTGTCGTTATTCTTTGCACTGCTGCAGGACAGAAAAATAGTCAAACACTATCACACCTCACACCAAACAGAACTTTGAGTCTTCCAATCCAAAATGTGAATGTCCAGCGTGTATAAACCATCACAAACTGCCGATTAAAAATACAACATACAGTCAAAGAGATCATACAATACTGTTACAATTGTGTACAAATGTACACTTTTAGTACGATCTTCGTACGAATCTGTGGCAAATTCGTGTTGTTTTTACTTTCAGTAAAACAACGGTCGTTTTATTATTACATTACGATGTAAAACATAAACAAAACGTCGTTAAATGCTTTAATTTGGCCTCATCAGGACCAGGTCATCAAACGAAAATATGTTCATTGTTTTGGAGCACCTTTAAGCAAATAATACATTTTAGTAAAGGAAAGTTCTTCATGCACCATGCCGAATAAGATTTAAAATATATACATAGTTTAAAAAATGTAGTCTTTAAACTAAAAGATAACGTCTACAATAGTTATCTTATAAATCTATGTTTTCGTCATGTCACTAAAGATCAGAAACTCAATTAATATATATTCATATCGTATACAGCAAGAATATGTTCACTTTGTGACAGGCAATCAATAGAAGACGAATACCATGTTATCATGATATGTCCACTGTTTAGCGATATAAGAAAGAAATATATCACTAAGCTTCATAACTCTTCAACCAGAACTGAACTATTTTATCATCTATTTAACAGTGATGAAAGTACAATTTTAGATTTATCAAAATTTATTTATTATGCCTTAAAGTTAGAAACGATACTATTAAAAGGTTAAATGACCAGTAAATGTAATACATAAACCAGGTCGCATTCTAGGATAATCGTCAATGCTGTGAATATTTGATTATAATTTGTAAATATTTGTAGTATTTTTAAAAAAAAAATATTTTGTAATTATTATGTATGTTGTCGCATTCGTAACAACTGTCTGTATTATGGGCCGGTGGCCAAGATTACTCATTAAAGAATTGTCATTATCAGAAACTCAATTAGAATAATTTCAATTATAAATGCCGAGTGCAGTGAAACGTTAACAGCTGTCAATAAATCCATATATATTCATATCGTATACAGCAATTTGTATACAACTTTATAAATAATGAATAATTAATATAGTGCAAGGACGTGAACGAGTCACTCATAAATATATCAATTCTGTTTGTATTTCGTATTGATTAATTTGAAACTCCCTAGATGAATTCAGTTAACAGTTATATGAAGCTGTGCTATCTAACAAGCAGTAACATTTGAATCAAAGGGAACTACTCTTGTTTCGTACATGCACAGTGCATTGCTCTTAATATATTGCTCTCTATTTTGAATAATTAAACATTCAAGACCGGAATTTAAAAAAAAATATTGCCATCCTTTAATAAATAAACAGTAAATTAGATTTGCATACCGTATCCTAAGCTTGAATTTGTAAATGTGGTTCTCTAAACACGTCCTTGACGTGTTTTATGTTACTTATGCGTACATGAAAAATGCTTATTAATAAATGCAGACAATTCTCAAGTTTTTGCGTCTGTGTGATCAAGATCGATTTAGGACGTTTCGGCACCAAACCATTTCGACACCTAGACGAATCGGCACGTAGACATTTCGGCATCAAACCATTTCGGCATCTATTTTAATTTTTACCCTAGACGTTTCGGCACCCATTTATATTTGAGTATTATAATGAAGCAAAGAAGTAAAGAAATTAAATATTCTCTATAAGATCACTTGCACTTCATTTAAAATGCAAAGTTGATTGCCTTAACGGCAACTCCGAAGCAGTTTTGAGCCTGAATACAACTAAAACATGAAATAAATAGGGCCCATATGATAATCACTTTGTAAAAATTAAGTACAAATGACTTTTATATTTATATTGTAGCATGGTCACTGAAATTCCTTTTGTAATAGCTCAGGTGTAAATCGTTTAATTGAAAATACTTGAATATGTTCCCTTCAACATGTATAATAATGTATATCTAAGTTATCTGTATTCATACAGTATCTTTTAATTCTTCACTTTACGTTCCTGTCATCTCCATATCGGCGACTACAGGTAAGTGACTTGAACAAAGCCTCCACAAACTAACCCATTATTAAAAATCGTCTATATATAACGCATGTGTTATACTTTTCTTGTTAAATTAGCTGTGATCTCAGTTCGATATGTAAAACGCAGTTCTTTTGATCTCATATTCTGACAGAATAACGCCAAGGTCATCGTATCAAATATAAAGACACTGTCCTTCGAGTGTGTGTTTGAAATGAGACACTGGAATTATAAGCTGTGAAACAACTGTTTTAGAATCACAATAATCGATGAAAAATAGGTTTGTAATTGTCAGGGTTTTGTTTGTTTGGTATGGTGTTTTACGTTATTTTCAACACATATAAGGTTACACATGACGGTCCATTTGTTCGTGGTGGAGACAGATCACCCAATTTTCATTGGTAGAACCGAATACTGTACACCTCCCGCCATCCGTAAGAATCGACACTTCCTCACAAGTCGAGCTCCCTGTGAGACTCAAACACGCAGAGGTGAGAGGCGAGAAGTTTTTCAGAGGTAGTTAACCACTCGGCCACGGAGACGCTCGGTTTTAGAAAGTGTGTAGAAAGTGTGTGTGTGTGTGTGTGGGGGGGGGGTGGGGGGGGGGGGGGGGGGGGGGGGGGGGGGGGGGGGGGGATATGTTTTATTATAAATTTATTTATACTCAATTATGTATCAGTAAAATGGCACAGACAGGCTTGCTGTGAACTCAGAATAAACGTCAATATAGAACGTACTTTGTCATCATTAATATCAGATTAAATTAAAAAGTCAAAGCTTATCTTCTATGCATGCTGTCTAACAGTACATGTTAACATGTATATTATTATGCATACGCATGTTTTAAACTAATATACTATGGCTTTACATGTCTTTAGGATGTGTGTACTAGATATGTATTTATACATAGAAAAGACCATCAACTCCCATCTCATGGTATTTTAGTAAAAGAACATGTATAGCAATTCAATAAGTCAAGCCATGTCTTAGAGTAAACATATGTGTTTGTTTGTTTGTATATAAACACGTGTGTGTTATGGGCCGGTGGTCAAATTCTCAATAAAGAAATTTTTACCTTGCAGATCCCTAATATGGAAAACAGTAAGACGATTACACTCAGTATTCCTGGCCCTAAAGAATCTCTGATATCTACATAGGGCTAAGTGTTTAAATAATTAACAAAAGTTACAGAATGAAAAGAGAAAAATTCTGATCCTTTGAAATAGGAAAAGACATACTAAAGAAGCAAAAATATGAATCAGTTAAAGTTGCTTCACTTTTAAATTAAAAGGAAATAACCAACATGGAGGACACTTTATTTGACTTTTAAGAAAATGCAAAAGTCGAACAAGAAGTTTGTTTGTTTGTTTGTATTGTGTTTTACGTCATTGTCAACACATGTCTGGTGATATATGACGGTCGATTTTTTTTTGTGGTGGTGGCAGATCACTCACCATACGTGGTCCCGCCTTAATTCGTTAAGCGATGAGAAAGCTTATAGTAGCAGGGTTTTATAACGGATATTTCGACAATAAAACACGTTTTAAAAACATTGTTACTAAAAAAAGTGCGATAACCTGTTTAAAATTACCTATTAAGTGTTTTAATTTTACAATATGCAGACTTTTAAGCCGAAATTAAGGTTTTATTTCATAACCCAGCAAAACCCGTTTTCGCTTCTTGGAGAAGGAGTTGGATTGGGTATGAAAGTTAATACTCGGACCATGTAATGTTTTCCTGGGTAGAACCAGTACTGTACACCTCCCTCCATCCGTAAGAGTCGACACTTCCTCACTTACAAGTCGAGCTCCCCGGTGGAATTCGAATCCCCGCAGCGGTGAGAGGCGAGAAAGTTTACAACGCAATGCTGTTATGTTAACCACTCGGCCACGGAGACGCTTGAAAGTAATGTAAGAGACAAACATAAAATAGTTGACAATAACGGGGTACCGCCTTGAAACGGTGCTGAAAATATGCTGTATTATAATTATAAGAACACGCTGAAATACTCCCACTGGGAGTTCGACTTGTGAGAAATGTCGATTCTTACGGATGACGGGAGGTATACAGTACTGGTTCTACCCGGGGAGAATGGGGTGGTCTGCCTCCACCACAAACAATTCGACCATCATAAATGTGCTAAATTGACGTAAATCACCAAACAAAGCAAACAAACATCGCTGAAATGCTATAGTTCTTGGCAATTGGAAAACTCAAAAAATTCCATTCGTATTACCTTGTTTACTATGTATCTTGTCGATAAACTACACTAACTAACGGACTACAGTTTTAACTTTTATCGATCATTAATGTGTTTGTTAAAGGGACACTCGGCAATCTTGATTTTTTAAAAACTAGCGGCGTCCCGTTAGTTTTTCTACATAAATTGCATTTGTTCAATCATAAGAATTGTATTAAGCCTTTTGTTTTTGCCTATTATTAATTTTTGATATTATTGCACCAATAATGTATTAAAACTTATAGTATAATAAGACGAAACATTGAATACTTAAAATTTGATTTATTTTAATGTCACCAGGGTAAAAGTAAAAATGATACTGGAAACATAAATCGAGACATTCATTTCAAATACTTCAAGATTGCCGTGTGTCCCTTTAAATGCAACATAGCATGTGCTCATATAACCGATTTTAGAATATTTATAAATATGGGTAACTTTATGTAGCAGTATATCAACAATAATGTAATGACTCAAAGCAAATATTCAATAAAAGTTAAAACCGAAACATTTTTCAATTCAAGAACGAAGTTGAATAATCGAAAAAGCGGCGTTTGCAGGATCCTCAGAAAGTGACCAGAATTCAATTCCCTGCCTTTGCACGGACTTTACACCCATCTTATATACAGAGTTTTATTCAAAGACAAAACCACAAATGCTGCCTTATATTTTGAAAGACCCGTCGTTTTCGTTTAATTATTTGTTATGTTCACCAAAAGTTCAATTTCAATTTTCAATAGGCTTCATATCTAGCATTTGGCTTTCCGCTACCAGCAACATATTCACAAACTACAGTAAAATAATTCAAGATTCTTCCTTTTCACAGACTTCAAATTATTTCAATGTTAATCTGTGACAGCTTTGGCATTTCAATAGACCTTAAATGAAGTTTAAATTACATGTAGAAATCATCATAATCAAAAGTATATGCATACCCATTGCCAGTTCTCCAATACACGTAATTAGGGCAACTCCAAATAAATATATATGTCCAGTATACATTTTATTCACTTTCTTTCTTCAAACTTTGTTTCGCTAAAATTGACATAAATGTATATGCTCTTGCCAAGCGCCTAACCACTTTGTTCAAAGCGCTGTCGCAACCAATGACTTGAGAATATCGGATATTGACGTTATTTCGTATAGAATTGTATAGTGATAATTTTGCTGGAGTTCTTTTTATAGATATTCTGAGTAATGGTAACATAAAGGGTCCATGGAAATATGGAACCCGACAAACCAGACGAACTAAAATATGAATAATATTTTTAAACAGAATTGATCAGTGCTACACCAGTTTATTGAGGTCTGGAAAGGTCCGAAAAAAGAAGCACGCAGTTACTTCCATCTACTGCATCTAGTGCATGTATTCCACTGTTTTCATCGTCTTGTCTAATCCTTTTAAATAGCGTGTTTTCCCCTGATTTAAACAAAAAAACATCTTACACATTAAAAGAAAATACATAAATATATGTAATAAAACTTGTTATTACATTTCTATGCGTGAAAGATCGGGATTTCTCAGTGCAAGAATATTCATAATCGCTAAATAGTTATAACTGACACAGAACACAATAATAACTGACGTTGCTAATTCAGAACACAATAATAGCTAACGTCGTGACGTCAATAAATGGTTGCTTACGTCGACGTCATCCGCCGATACGTTCATTAAAGCGAATATTTGTTTGCACAAACGTAATTTAAAATGTAATAAATAGATTATTTAACTGCTTGGATCCATTATTGAGTAATCCTTCACTTGATGGTAGACGTGCTTTCTTTTTTCACTCACTCGCCTGCGCTCGTTTATGAAAAGAACCACACGTCTACCACTCGTGAAGGATTTCCCTATAATCGATCCCAGCAGTTAAATAATCTCTATATATTTGTGCTGAATTTGAAAATGAGTAACTGAACTCTCTATCATCTCTAATGTATAATAATATACTGAACAAAATAAGGTTAGCACAACTTGCTTTAATCAGTATAATGTAGATCAGTCAGTAGAAATACTATTTATTAACTTCTTGACTTAAAATAGTTTTTTTCAGTTCAATCATATGTACCTGTTTTGATGGTATATGTATCTACCATTATAACTGCGTTCAGTGTAAGGTAGACGCGTCTCCATGGCCAAGAAGTTAACGACGTTGCGTTGTAAACCTTCTCACCTCTCCCCGCTGCGGGTTCGAATCCCAATGGGAGCTCGACTTGTAAGTGAGGAAGTGTCGATTCTTACGGATGGCGGGAGGTGTACAGTACTGGTTCTACCCAGGAAAAGCGGGTGATCTGCCTCCACCATACAAACATAGACCATCTTGTATAACCTTACATGTGTTGAAATGACAAAGAATATATCTATCTATCTATCTATACAAACAAACAAACAAACAAACAGTGTAAGGTAACGTATGTTACATAATGTGTGTTACATTTTGGTTATGTTGATGCGTTCTTTTAAGAATGACACAGGGAACAGGTCAACTACTTATGTCTATGACTGGGGTAGCAAAACAGGTTTTACGAAATCACACAATTATTTTAGCCTATTTAATGAAAATGTTTCTGCCGAGCTAAATTTAAGTTCAGATGATAATGGTTTACTTGGCCCATCTTGCACACGTTGGGCAATTTTTATTAAAGCTAGGGTATGTAGTCTAGTATGCTCTCAATTCATGGTAACGTATGTTTCATTCATGATTTTCCAATTATTTTAAATTTTATAATATTTATCTACAATAATCCCCTTCTAGCGGGGTTTGAGGACACCCCTCACGAAAACGTTGATTTTTACATGAGATTTCCTGCGTTTAAGTGCATTCCCGGGCAAAATTTCAGTTCTTAATTTTATTTAAGACTTTTTTTTGTGATTGCAAATGATATAACCTTTAAATGCCTGCTTCAGTGTTGGTACCTTCCCAAAATTAGAGCCTCGGTTCGGACAAAAATAAGTATATCTCGTGTTAGAATTCCCTATCTTCTCCGGATATCCATGAAGATTCTTCCATCACCCATGTAAATCGCGGATAACCTTTTCTTGCATACCGGACAAGGATATCCGTCATTTTACCGGGGCTAGATATTTCCATCTCACCCTAGGGTCGAGATAAAATTCACGCGCGCCAACATCCGGTATGCAGGAAAACATGCAAAACGTAAGTAACTGGCGGCGACAACGCACAACATGTCTCTGATATGCAAGAAAAAGAATCTATCATGGGTATTTTGTTCAAATAGGGAATTCCAACCCTCGGTACAAGTGTTTTAATCTGAACATCGGCAGAGCCTCGGTTCCGATAAAAACACTTATACCTCGTGTTGGACATCCCTATCTTCACCGGATACCCATGAAAGATTCTTATAATCCGGTATGTAAAAATATCTACATCTGTTTTCATTAAATCTGCACTCATGACGTGAAGCATCATGCAGCCTTGAACTGTATGCAGACTTGAACTGCGCTATTATCACTAATAACTCATTGAATGTCATGCCACTTGATGAATTACGAAACTGATCTAAACTTAAGCTTAACGATAAAATTTGCTTTAAGTGCAGAACGTAAACGATATCTATTCATCGATACTTAATTGCAATTAAGGCATTTTACGATTGAAACGTTGCGTTTCCATGGAAATCGAAATTAACCAGGTATAATGCCGTAGGGGAATTTCCATGATGATATTTATTAAACGGTGATTCCGAATTCTTACATGTTAAAGGGACACTCGGCCATCTTGACTTTTTTTAAAACGTGTGTGTCCTTTTAGTTGTCCTTCATGTTTCGCATATGTGCAAGTCATTATTAATACTTATATGAACAGATCAAAGAAAATTGTTTTGTATATTAAATAATTATTTGCACCAATAATATATCTAAACCTATGGCAGAAGAACAATTGATAGTGGGATTTTAAGGCGCACCAACACATAAAAGGTTATATGGCGCCTAAAAGGAATGAACATGCCAGGCTCATCCTCCATGTACATCGAGATAAAATATGGAGAACGAGCCTAGAACCTTCTCACCCTGAACTGCAGAGTTGCTGCAAATTCTAGTGTAGACACTCCATTTACGCTGGAGCCACGTTATAGTTTTTCTGCCACTGCTCTAGTGATATGAGCGAGATGGCACCTGAAACAATGCAGGGGTCATGATGAAGACCTTTAATTTAAAATCCACAAATTCAAGTACCTTGTACTAGGCTAAATTATATGCAAGCAGGTTTATAGTCAAACTAATACTGGATAGATCGTGTTGATTTTACTTCTTGATTAGTTCTTGAAGACTGCTGTGTGACCAAAAACATATTAGAATGTATAACTTCTTATTCATTAATTTCACATGCAACTAATGAATTGAATTGAATTGGAGTTTATAGTCGCACCAACAGCTAAGGTCATACGTCGACTTTCCAGCTTCCACTGGTTGTCCCAGGTGTCCCTCCGGGCAATTGTCGTGCACGGGCGAGCACCTGGGTAGAACCACTGACATAAAGATTCCTAGGCCCTAAGGGATCGAACCTACAGCGGTGAGGGGCAAGTGATTTCAAGTCAGAGACTCTAACCACTCGGCCACGGACGCCCCTGCAACTAATGAAATACTGTTAAATTCCGATTAGTAAACTGATACTGTTTACAACAGATGTACGCCGTTTCTAAACCTACTATCGACGAGGTATATATATAACTTACATATGTTGAGAATCCAAACCCTATAGACACAAAACAAACGACGTTAACCACTCAGGTCGAACCTCAAAACTCGAGCGTCGAATGAAGAGTTACCAACTCAAAATTCATTTTATTTTAAGAACGCGTGAATAAACCTATACTTTTAATCGACACATATACATTATGACATGACCTGAACACATGGATAAAGTTTTGATAAACGGTTTTGGAGTGTAATTTTTCCGTTATCTGGCATCTTGATGTTTTATTTTTTATTTAGATTTGGCTATGACGTAAACTTTTACAGAAATGTAATATATTAATGAGGCGGATTATGCAAATTTGATTGCATTTTTTTTAATTGTATGACCTGGAGATAAGCATGCAATTTTAAATGTTAAATTACACCCTGAAAAAAAATCCGGTTGTGAAAGCAAGGTTTTTTATTTGTGTTGCTATACAGGTTTTGAAACATTGATTTGACCTTTAGAACATATGAAAAAGTTTTCTGAAATATGAGTGTGTTAGATGTAAATTGTATGAAAACATTTTTAAAATTTCATGTTTCATAGTTTTTCAGAACAATTGAATATGATTTTTATCGGAAACTGTAAGTTCTTGGATTTAAAACGATTACCCACATTCATTTTTCAATATAGTTTCAACAAATGCAATTATTATATATCATTTTATATATGTAGTTTTTTATTTGCTGAAAAGCAGACACGTGAAAATCATTAGTATGAACTACCAATTTAAAAACGAGTTCAAACGTGTGCAATCCGGTTTAAACCAGACTTGCGAGTCAATAGTTTGTCTGTTTGCGTGTTTGTTTCTGTGTTTTGTGGTTGCTGTCCTTCTTGAATGCTACTTCCCTGTCCGATCTGTTTATATTTCTTTGTTCTCAAACCGGGATGTGTGAAATTGCGATGAAAAAAAGATGGCTGACGTTCGTGCAGTTTCTTGTTTGCTTGTTTTATACGCCTTTCACGCTTTTTATATATGTGACGATCTTTGTTTATCATACAAAACATATGCAATTTGTGTTTGGTGTAGTTTTGTTGGTTTATGACTTGAATTTCAACAAATATATGTTTTTTTAGCTTGGCCATTTTGAACGTGTTTTTTTTCCTCCTGGATTAGCATGTATATTTTATGGAAGGGTAAACTTTTTTTCTCAATTAAACTGTACCTGTTGACGATTGCAAGTAATAACAGACATATTGAAATTATGATTAGGGTAGTTTTTAAGTGGGTTATGATTTTGATTTTAGCAACAAAAAAAAATCGCCATTTTGAAGAAAAAAAAAGATCTTGGATCAACGTGTATATTTTATGGAAGGGTAAACTTTTTTTCTCACTTACACAGTACCTTTTGATGATTGCATGTAATAACAGACATATTGAAAATGTGTTTAGGGTAGTTTTTAAATGGATTATGACTTTGATTTTAACAACAAAAAAAAATGTTTTTTTAAATTCGCCATTTTGAAAAAAAAAAAATTCTCTTGGATCAACATGTATATTTTATGAAAGGGTAACCTTTTTTCTCTCAATTAAACCGTACCTGTTAATGCTTGCAAGTAATAACAGACATATTGAAATTATTTTTTAGGGTAGTTTTTAAATGGATTATGACTTTGGTTTAAAAAATATAATAACTTGGCCATTTTGAAAAAAATTATTCTCTTGGATCAACATGTATATTTTATGAAAGGGTAAACTTTTTTCTCACTTACACAGACCTGCTGATGATTGCATGTAATACGAGTAACATACATATTGAAATTGTGTTCATGGTAGTTTTTAAGTGGGTTATTATGACTTTGATTTTAACAACTTACCTACTTAAAAACTACCCTAAACACACTTTCAATATGTATGTTATTACTTGCAATAATCAACAGGTACGGTTTAACTGAGAGAAAACAATTACCTTCCATAAAATAAAAATGCTAATCCAGGAGAGAGAGAAAAACACGTTCAAATGCCAAGTTAAATTATACATATATACTGCTTAGATTAAAATCATAAACCACTTAAAAACTACACCAAACATAAATTGCATATGTTTTGTACGATAAACAAAGATCGACAACTATACACAAAGCGTGAAAGGCGTATAAAAAAGAAACTGCACGAACGTCGGTCATCGTTTTTACATCGCAATTTCACACATCCTGGTTTGATAACAAAACACAAAATAAAGCCATTAAAATGTGCTAAAAACACGATTCCTAATTGCTCACACAATGCAGTCGAGGTTTTACCAGTTGTTGTTAACAAACATTTATAGAAAAGTTAAAAAAGATAATTTAATTTTGCTCACTTAAGGGTGCCCTCTGCTGAGGTTTTGGATTTTTGCACTTCCGGAAATTTACATTTGTTATATTTCAAAAATTATAATAAAACTGGAAAAAATAATTATACAGTAACAAACTTATGCCCAAAAGGGATATTTTAGTGCAAAAAAAATAAAAAAAAATTAGATTTTTTTTTTGACCACACATGTTGTGCCCAAAATTGACAATTATTAACGTAAGCCAAAATGGGGGGTAGGGGTACAAAAGATGGTATTTCTCAAAAACCATTTAAGATATTCCCTTAATTTAAACTTTATTACAAAGACATGTGTTAGCATATACATAGACAGGAATAAAAAGTATTTTCCTATTATTTGTTACAGACCTATGCCGTTATATGTCAGAGCTCGTCGAAATCTAAAAAAGCACATTTTTTTCTCAGTTTTTATTGAATATCTTTCTTATATGCACACCGACCCCCAATTTCTATTTTTTCATTCTGATACTCAGGTCTTGTATATATTGTAGACAAAATATCTCAAAAAGTTATCTGTTCCTTTATCATGAAAAATGTATGGATCACAAATTTAAAAATGCAATTTATAGTAAACTGGGTGGGGTAATGACAAGGGATGTACTAATTTTTCAGATGGTGATAAAAATACCCCAACCCTTAATTTTTCGTCCTAAAGTATGATCTATTACATTAAAATAGACGGAAAATCGATACCTGTTCTGCAAACCACACTACACACATGTAAGTTGCCATACACAATTTGCAGCTGATTCAGAATTTAAAACCGCACTGTGAGAGTGTATTACTAAAGATTAATTTTGCGAAAAAGTTAAATCACCGACCCATCATTATTTTTCCAGAAATTAACTAGTAATATGTTAGTCTTCATAAAAAACAGGGAAATAAAAAATTCTATCTGTTCTGATATTCACCAGAGGGCACCCTTAATAAATCATTTAAATGTATTGTTATTGTCAGAAACATTATCTAGACTGAAAAAAAGAACCGCTTGATAATTGCGGCAACGCTTTTATTTTGTTTACCGACTCGAGATTCTCTACGTTCATTTAACCTTTGAAGAAATTGTTTGAAAGAACACCAATCAATAGAAAGGTTATTTATTTGGCTTTCTAACCATGCATCTTATGTAAATATTCATTAAACAGTACATGTAACCAAAACAATGAACACACGGTGATGTGTGTAAACGCTTTAAGAAAAGAAAAGAATGCGATATATTTCCTTTCCAACTCGAGATTTTACCTATTTATTTAACCGTTATTTAGAATAAAATTATACCATTAGAAAGGTTATTTATTTGGCTTTCTGGCAATATAGAATATATAAAAAATCAGTAAAACAAGGATATATAATGTCGCTTTGCAATGTAGATGGGTGTGCCGTACATCGAGGCCTCTCGCATACCCCAACGATAAGCGTAGTAAAAATCGATAAATGCAGTGTATAATCGATAAACTTACCTGGACGACAAGTGTTCTCAGTTGAATACAGCGTTTGTACTGCCGTGTCATATCCCCGTCATATATAAAGCCCTGTGTTTAGTAAGGGTTTATAATGGATTTTTCTGGAATATAAAACTGCAGGACTATATCCAACCTTCCTATATTTTCCTTCTGTTGGCATGCCAACCGAGTTCTGGGTTGATTGCCAGATTTTGAATAACATTGAGAGATAACCACCCAGAAATCGTTCCTGTGAAGTCTTATGCAATTTCGCCCAGTGGTTTCACATATATTGTTTAGATGTTTACGATGACGACGGAAGTTAACAACGACGGACGAAGTCTGACGACGGACAAAATAACGATAAAACATAGCTTTTATAAAGTTTTAGATAATTGACAACACAAAGGACTTCACGGTTTAGCATAAAATAATCGACTTCACGGATTAGCATAATTAAAAAATGCATTAATTCTTGCGAACAGGTTCTTTGACACAAAACCCTTTCGCTTACCTGATGTGAAATAATATTGTGGAAGTTTTCGTGATAAAAACGGGGGTATATGCATGTATTTTGTTCATAATATGCGCAAAATTATAGTACGCTTCATGGATTAGCAATTTGTTCTGGTGCATTTTCATAAGTTTTCCAAAGTGTTTACCAAAAGTACCAACTTTCACAAAAAAAATAATATCAGTCGAGGGTAGAGTACATTTTTTTGCGTTCGAATGCGCTTTCTTTGGTAGAAAATGGTTAAGAAATACAAATCTTATCGCACTCTGAAGCTTTCGATGTGTGCGAATGTTTACAAAAAATTTCTTCACGAATTCGCAATAATGACGTCATAAGTCATGTGGTATAGTCACCCTGTATTACCAATATCATTTATTTACCGTAAGCGCTCAATGATACTCTTATCTTGACACATTTTCTTCCTTTTTTCTGTATGATTCAATATAATAAAACAAATCTACTTCTGTTTCTGTCAACGGTTAAAACTATTCATCCTCGAGAATGACTATTAACCCGGTCAATGGTTCACTGCTGAGGGTCAATAGTCATTCTCTTGGATGAATAGTTTTAACCATTGACCTCAAGAGATTTATACTATTGTAAATGCTAAAGTCATAAACATTCCTAGTTTTCAGATGTATACGTGTTTTAAACACGACCTGTGTCCATGAATTAGATTATAAACCTTTAACGTATCAACAAATGTTATCAGCAGTTCAAAATGAGGGTGGTGAACTGATAGGTTACAGCACAGACATAATAACAAAATTATTAATATGTCTGTGGTTACAGTAAACGTCAACCAAGATGTAATAATGTAAATCAACGTGAAATGATGACATTTGGTTATTAATTGTATCATGGACATGGTCAGTAAAACAATAACTTATTATATGATGTGCTTTTCATACCTAATTGTATTGATTGATGGACATGTATTTCATGGTGGGTTAGTGCGTTACATCGTCACAAGCGATGAGTTAGCAGAATCTAGGACAAATGCCCCCCCCCCCCCCCCCGACAAATGCCCCCTGCTCATTTTTGTATAGGTGGACAAATGCCCCCTCATGTTTTTGCAAGGGTGGACAAATGCCTCCTGAACTTTTTACAAGGTGGACAATAGCCCCCCTGATATTTTTGCAAGGGTGGACAAATGCCCCCCGGACAAATGCCCCCCTACTCATTTTTGTATAGGGACAACTCTTATTAAAACAAGCCCCCCTGTAAGAAACCCCCCTCAGATATGTCTTTTGCAAAATGTTATTTTCATAATTCTTTCAAATTTAAGTAAATTTAAGAGGAATTTTTCACACTTTTAAAACTTGATTGCAAACATATACTTCCTATAATTGTGTGCTACATATGTAATTAATCTGTTTTGTGTTGGTCACACTTTGTTTTTTTTATAGCTCTGAATACTGACAAACTGGGAATTACCTGTGAATTATGGGATTATTCTTTTGTGAGGATTTAATTAGTTTTAAGGTAACTGTAAATACATATTACATGTTTTATTGTGCTGCATATGTATATTTTTTTGTTTTGCTGTTTTCCTTATCTGGACATGTTTAATTAAATGTTGAAAATACTGCTTGTTTTACTACAAAAATGAGTAGGGGGGAGGAGGGGGGGGGCATTTGTGCACCCTTGCAAAAATATCAGTGGGGCTAATGTCCACCTTGTAAAAAGTTCAGGGGGGCATTTGTCCACCCTTGCAAAAACATGAGGGGGCATTTGTCCACCTATACAAAAATGAGCAGGGGGGCATTTGTCCGGGGGGGGGGGGGGGGAGGGGGGGGGGGGCGCGCATTTGTCCGTATACCGAGTTAGCACATCATAAAGTCACTCTGATTATATATGTATATCTATATTCACTTGAGAATAAAGGGATTTATGCACTATTTTCAAACACGATTTATTTAAAAGGGCTCTGAAATACTTGAAAAAAGCTGAAAGAATTATCAAAATGTCACGAAAATTAAAGGAGATGTGACCTATTGAAAATGTGCAAAGAACATAAATGGAGACGGCCATCTTTGAACGATGACGTCATCGCGCCTTTTTACCATATATGGCATGTTGACAAAATACAGTTTAAAGCAAAACAAAAATCACTGCAAACTGATTAAAAATAAGTATACATATGTAAAATGTATAAATTGTATGCTTATGTTTTCATTTGCAGTGGTTTTCTTTGCTTTAAAAGACATTTTATCAGTAATATATGACGTCATCGTTCAAAGATGGCCGGTTCAATTTATGTTTCTTTGCACATTTTCAATAGGTCACATCTCTTTTAATTTTCTTGGCATTCAGGGTTTTTCAGAGCCCTTTAAAATAAACATTGTTTGAAAATAGTGCATCAATCCCTTTATCACCTTATATCATCTTAATAAGACCTGCCCTAAGAGAACACTTGACGACACTTGTAAGTACCTCAGTTACATTTGATTTCATATATTTTTTAATCGAATGTACAATTTGAATCTGAATCAAATTACATACAGTCACCGCTTTAACGAACGTGTTCAAAGTTTCAGCGGAGTACTCGTAAGTGTCGTCCATTGTATAAGATGTCGTATCACCACGACGGAAGATATAAACATGTATATCACCACTGAAGATATAAACATTCATATAACCACTGAAGATATAAACTTTATATCACCACTGAAGATATAAACATTCGTATCACCACCGATGACGATACGGCAAGTCATATCGCCTCTAGTGATGATATCAAAGTCATATAGCCACTATGTGTGATAAGTCGTATTTAACCATGAATTATGATATACAAAAATGTACTTTAATATTTACATCGTTCAATCTCTGGGGACATACAGGGTGTTTATCATTGTATAAACATGCTTATGTATAATTAGTTTCTATATTTGGTGGTGTTATTGTTTTATCACTATTCTGAATTAATTAGGAAAGGAAAACGTGTGTTTACTAGCCCAAGGACAGAATAGATACTGGAGGATAATACGCAAAATAATACGCAGTCTGTGTTCTATAGTGTAAGACAATATTACAATAGGCTTTAAGATGCCTCCAAAGTGTAAGTAATAATTTCCTTAGTGATGATTAGTATACTGAACCAAGGTTCTTTTGTTTGTTTTGTTTGTATGAGGTTTTACGTCATTTTCAACACATGTCGGGTTATATAATTATGACGGTCGACTTGTGAGGAAGTGTCGATTCTTACGGATGGCGGGAGTTGTACAGTATTGGTTCTACCCAGGAAAAGTGGGTAGTCTGCCTCCACCACAAAAAAATCGACCGTCATATATAACCTTACATGTGATGAAAATGACGTAAAACACCATACAAACAAATATATGACGGTCGATTCTTTTGTGGTGGAGGCAGACCACCTGCTTTTCCTTGGTAGAACCAGTACTGTACATCTCCCGCCATCGGTAAGAATCGACACTTTCTCACTTACAAGTCGAGCTCCCAGTCGGATTTGAACCCGCAGCGGTGAGAGTTGAGAAGGTTTACAACTAACGCATTTGTCTATATAACTTATCTGATGGAAACGTATCTCAAAATGACATGGAAACAAATATAGTTGCTTAGTGAGTTTTTTTATGCAATTGTTGGATATGGGTACGATTAAATTAGTGCTGGGATTGATTTAATCGCTTTCTGACCAGTATTTCATGTTACAGTTACACTAAATTGATTAATTAGAAATCAACCTAAATCTTTATGTGATAAGTGTTGTTCCTATATCGAGCCAAACACACTTAGTAAACGTACTGAAATGAGTATGATGGCTAAAATAAATACATTGCCTCTCGTTATATCATATTTTCTTAAAATTTCATTCCAATCCTTGAAGTAAAACACTTTAAACAATAAACTTTAAAAACATATTGAAGTGCAATAATAATCCCCTTTTCTGTATTTATTTATACTGAAGTATATAACTCCGATTAATATGCAGTTTCATTTCATTATGCGTTGGCATAGCAGCTTATTGTTGAAGTTAACTTTAGCAAATTAAAATACGCAATGCAAAAACAATAAAGTTAAGAATGAAATCAAACCGAAAAACAATTACGCATATTAAATTGTTTTTATATGCTCATTTTCAAAGACAGATAACGGACGCCTGTATATTTTTCTGGGAGGCGCTTAAAGTATCGATAAATATTATTTGATATATAAGGGTTTCCGTGTTCAATTCTGACCTTCAGAGTGGTAAGTTAGCATACGTGTTTCTGTTAATTTATTGCATAGTATTGCTGCTAACAAAAATGCCTGGTCACGACACAAATCCTGGTCACGGCACCAAATAAGTATATATAACATTAAGATTTGAAGGTTCAATCATGATAAAGTCAAAATGCAGACGCTGACGCTCGCATATGCTAATTCATATTCTAAACACAATTATTGCATGTACAAACATTTAATAATTTAATTAGTTTGAATATATGCGTATAAGTGTATATTCTACACGAGTTACATCCTACTAAATATACAGTTGCATTCATTACAGCGTACAAATACACTTCCGATGGATTCCATGTGACACAGGATATGAAACAAGAATTCAAAACAGACGGATATGTTTTGTTAAGGTAAGTAATCGAAGCTGAGCTAAATAAATATAAAAACAAGAAATGTCACAGTAAGTGACAAATGCCTCCGAAGTGACCTTTGACCTATAGGTGTGACCTTGACCTTGGAGCCACGGACCCGGATTTTGTGCGCGACACTTCGTCTGGTTGTGGTGAGCCCTTGTGCCAAATTATTTGAAAATTCGTGCAGAAATGACAGAGTTATTGAACGGACACGATTTGACGTTTGACCTCTAAGTGTGACCTTGACCTTGGAGCCACGGACCTGGATTTTGTGCGCAACATGTTGTCTTGTTGTGGTGAGCAAATGTGCAAAGTTATTTGAAAATCCGTCCAGGAATGCCAGAGTTATTGACCGGACATGATTTGACCTTTGATCTCTGAGTGTGACCTTGACCTTGGGGTCAAAGACCTGGATTTTGTGCGCGACAAAATGTCTTGTTTTGGTGAGCACTTGTGCCAAGTTATTTGAAAATCCATCAAGGAATACCAGTTATTGACCGGACACAATTTGTCTTGTGACCTCTAAGTGTGACCTTGGAGCCACGGACCTAGATTTTGTGCGCAACATGTCGTCTTGTTGTGGTGAGCAATTGTGCCTAGTTATTTGAAAATCCGTCCAGGAATGCCGGAGTTATTGACCGGACACAATTTGACCTTTGACCTCTAAGTGTGACCTTGACCTTGGAGCCAGATACCTGGATTTTGTGCGCAACATGTCGTCTTGTTGTGGTGAACAATTGTGCCAAGGTATTTGAAAATCCGTCAAGGAATGCCAGAGTTATTGACCGGGCACGATTTCACCTTTGACCTCTAAGTGTGACCTTGACCTTGGAGCCACGGACCTGAGTTTTGTGAGCGACACGTCGTCTTGTTGTGGTGAGCACTTGTGCCAAGTTATTTGAAAATCCGTCCAGGAATGCCAGAGTTATTGGCCGGACACAATTTGACCTTTGACCTCTAAGTGTGACCTTGACCTTGGAGCCACGGACCTGGGTTTTGCGCGCGACACGTCGTCTTGCTGTGTTGAACACTTGTGCCAAGTTATTTGAAAATCTGTCTATGAATGTCAGTTATTCACCGGACACGAAAGCACTTTGTTTTGACCTTTGACCTCTAAGTGTGACCTTGACTTTAGAGCCACGGACCTGGATTTTATGCGCGAAACGTCGTCTTGTTGTGGTGAGCAATTGTGTCTAGTTATTTGAAAATCCGTCCAGTCTTGTTAGAGTTATCAAGCGGACACGATTGAATCGACGAACGAAGGGACTGACGGACTGACGGAATGACGGACTGACGGACTGACAGACAGACGGACAGTGCGACTACTTTATGCCACCCTTCGGGGGCATAACACTGTTTATTGCAGTTCAGCAAAATCAACTTTGTGCTAATACAGCATTATTTTAAAGGCTGTATCTTGATGTACCTGCTCACTCTGGTTCTTGCGGCGAGAGTACAGTTGTTTTTACTATGGCCATTTAGTATACCCAGTTATACCGAGTACGCAACGTTATCCTGCTTAATAGGCTCGGCAATTTCCTGAATTTGTTTTATTAGTCCCCTACCGGTCCGAACCGGAGGGGACTTTAAGTTTGCCCCCCGTCCGTCCTTCCGTCCGTCCGTCTGTCATATGTTTGTTCGGACTGTAACTTTGTCATGCATCGTGGGATTTTGATATAACTTGGCACAAATGTTCAACATAATGAGACGGCGTGTCGCACGCAAGACCCAGGTCCGTAGCTCAAAGGTCAAGGTCACATTTGGAAGTTAAAGTTCAGAAATAGGGTTGTCCGGGTTGTAACTTTGTCATGCATCGTGGGATTTTGAAGTAACTCGGCACAAATGTTCACCATAATGTGACGGCGTGTCGCGCGCAAGACCCATGTCCGTAGCTCAAATGTCAAGGTCACGATACCTTCAGAACACAGGAACATATATTTTGCAGCTAAATATGGTAAGGTTTTCAACATTCCTTGCATAATCATTCACATGGTTACATTCAACCTTTCATATGGGTACATTCAAACTGTTTCTTCAATAACTTCAGAATTAACAAACTGGCTTATAACAACTTTATTTCTTTGATTTTTTTACAATTATTGTGTTGGCGAAACACAGTAACCTTTGACAGCAGTTTGACATTTGTGCAATTATTGTGTTGACAAAACAGTAACATTTGACAGCAATGCAGCTTCTGAATTGTTAATTTTGCACAAGACCCGGTAGGGGACTATGACCGTCCCTCGGACTGCTTCTTGTTTGTACATGGTAACACATTCATCTCTTTTTCAGCAACGTTGTTGAATGAATGTGTGGGAGGCATGCAGAGGCTGTCGAGATTGACATGTTACAGGTGGTTGATTCGGTACGGGTGAACGTCTAGTCTCTTTCAATCATACGAGCGGAGCAGTGGTGTGTCAGAAACTTAATAGAAAAAAAGAAAGAAAAAGAAATGCAATCAATCGCGTTTCACGCTTAATTGTCCAAATATACGGTTTTATTTCAGAGGTGTCCTTGACGACAAAGAAGTGAAGCACGTGGAAAGGGCTTTAACTGAAGGGCCATTTTCTGAGCATACATATGGTGTACGTATTTTATTTCTAGAAGCATAAATATATGTAGTATAGCTTCCCCCATGCAATACTGATACATGCCATGCTGTAAACTCCGTGTGTTTTCCCGTTGTTTTCATGTCATACATGCCTGGAAATAATCCAAAAAAACATTCCTCAGGTTAAGAGGGGTATAATTTAGCGACCCAAATTTATGAAACGTCTTTTTTTTTAAATGTTGTTTTGCACGATTTTCATGTCTGAGAATACATTATAGTTTGCATGTAATAAACATGAATTACATTTTTTTAAATCCGAACATGGTTGTAAAAGTGTTTTCGGTTTTGATAGAAAATCTTCTAAGAGCCGTTCATGTACTCTCTTTCTGTAGGCAAACACCTTTAAGTCCCATATTCATACAGTTGAGTTGTAGGTTATTATGAGAAAATGAAAAACATAGCTGCTTGCCATATTAGAATAGTCCAAGGCAAATTGTTTTTAAATATTACTTATGTTACTAACTTAGCGACCATACGCCGCTAGACATTGGGGAGGAAAATCTCTAAGTCCACCGCCATATGCATGCCATTTTCGGGATGGTTAAAATTGTGTACTATTGATTTTATGAATATTGAGTTCTACTCAACCCGGGGCTAGATGCCGTGAGCGGTAGCTAGCATATTTCACTACCGTTCATGAACAGTCTCAATCAAACCGAGACTGCAATATTTTGGTATGTGTTGTGTTCGGTCGTTCCCAAAGGTTCATTTTCATACTCTTTACTGTTGATTATATTACAATAATAATATATTTACAAGATTGGAAGAATGCCAGAGAAAACTGAAATCTCAAATGTTGAATTAATTATAATTATGCCAGTAGTTTCAACTTCAAACTCATGTACATGATTAATACATCCTGGAGCTAATGCTAATGCTTGATATAAAACTCAAGATTGCCATCTGTCCCTTTAAATACAACGCCAATTCCAAATTGTAGGTTTCAGATGGCGCTGGTAAAGAAGCCCACGTGGTGGTATGGAGACATCCGGGCGATGACGTCACGGGCATGGTAGCTAGGTGCGAGAAAATTGTGGGAACAGCTGAAGAGGTTAAAACATATTATTATAGTCATATTCTTTGACGGTCCTCCCGCGATTGTTTATTCTTATGGATGACGAGAGGTAAACAGTACTGGTTATACTCAGGAAATATGGGGTGGTCTGCCTCTACCACAAAAACAATCGACCGTTAACCTGATTTTCTTTTTCTCGAACCTATTGGAAGTGTTGCATGTACACATTATACACACATATTGTGAGGAATTAAAAACAAACAAACAAAAAAACAGTAACATGATCTAATTGTCCACCCACATGCAACAAGATTCAAAGGTTAAAGCTTATTTCCAACACAATAAGTTGCGTGTACATATGTTTAATCAGTTGGACTTGTGGTCGTGTGTTTATTCTAATATTTTGTTTGTTTGTTTGGAAATAGCTTCTTGGTGGCGAGGTATACCATTACCACTCTAAATTGATGAAGAAGCCGGCAGGTACTGGCGGTAAACATGTCTGGCACCAGGATTATGGGTAATATACACATGTCTCCATTGAATGTTGGATGGAGTTATATTGGCATCTTAAATACTCTTTTATAGACTGTTAATGTTAATGATGTCTGCAATTAAGTGTTCTAAGAAACAAAACCGTTTAACCAAATTGAGTTTTAAATATTGATTTCAGTTTTGTATATGTGTATTTGAAAACAATGTTGTAAAACATTTGAGCATGTCATTTGGCTGAATTACATTGGACTAAATCAGAGACTTATTACGAGTTTCCAGGCTAAATTATTTAGATAGTAAAATAGGAGGTAATCGAGTTATCAGAATGGTTTATATATTATATCCTGCGTACATCCCATTCACGGGATAGGACAAATTCCATCCAGTATTAGTATATAACAATCGCTCCACCTTACTATATGCAACACAAATACTCTTTTACAGGTACTGGTACAAAAACGGGCTTCTGTTTCCCAATTTGATGACCGTGTTTATAGCAATAGACAAATGCACGAGGGAGAACAGCTGCCTCCAGGTTTGCAATCAATGTTGCTGTGTACATTTACATATCAATTGTTGATATTTCAGGCAAAATCCATGTATAAAAGCGCAACCATCTTGGCATTATTCGTACGTACTCGGCCAATTCGGAATCAATAAATACTGAATAGGGGGTCCCTTGATTAATCAAGATGTTGCGAATGGCATTATTCCACATCTCTGCACATTTAAACTTGTTATTTTATCAGTCACAAAAGTCAGTCGAGTGCCATCAGCGTGAGTTCATGCAATAAAGCATGTATACGTCGTGTTATTTGTGCAGTTAAACGGGAGGTGTAGATACCCAAGAAAAGTGGATGGTCTGCCTCCACTACAAACAGTCGAACGTCATATATATTGCCTTACAAGTGTTAAGAATGACGTAAAACACCCTACTAACAAACAAACAACACGTTAGAGTTAACTTACAGTGATGTTACGTACATACATCTACTGATGATCATACTAATGTTCTATACATATAAATGATCATTATATTAATGTTCCTTACCTACTAATGACCATTATACTAATGTTCTATACATACTAATGATCATTATACTAATGTTCCATACCTACTAATGATCATTATACTAATGTTCTATGCATGTATACTAATGTTCTATTCATACTAATGATCATTATACTAATGTTCCATACCTACTAATGATCATTATACTAATGTTCCATACCTACTAATGATCATTATACTAATGTTCTATACATATTAATGATCATTATACTAATGTTCTATACATATTAATGATCATTATACTAATGTTCTATACCTACTAATGATCATTATACTAATGTTTCATAACTACTAATGATCATTACACTAATGTTCTGTACCTACTAATGATCATTATACTAATGTTTCATAACTACTAATGATCATTATACTAATGTTCCATACCTACTAATGACCATTATACTAATGTTCTATACATACTAATGATCATTATACTAATGTTCCATACCTACTATTGACCATTATACTAATGTTCCATAACTTCTAATGATCATTATAATAATGTTCTATACATACTAGTCTAATGATCATTATATTAATGTTCCATACAAACAAATGATGATATATTAATGTTCTATACAAACAAATGATCATTATATTAATGTTCCATACAAACAAATGATCATTATATTAATGTTCTATACAAACAAATGATCGTTATATTAATGTTCCATACAAACAAATGATCATTATATTAATGTATCATACAAACAAATGATCATTATATTAATGTTCTATACAAACAAATGAACAATATATTAATGTTCCATACAAACAAATGATCATTATACTAATGTTCCATACATACTAATGATCATTATAGCAATGTTTTATACACACTAATTATCATTATATCAATGTTCTATACCTACTAATGATCATTATATCCATGTTCCATACATACTAATGATCATTATATCAATGTTATATACAGACTAATGATGTATAATGTTAACGTTACTACTAGGTTCTGAAAGGTTCAAAAAGGTGCGGACGTATTGAGCATGGTATGGTTGGAGAAAGGGGTCAGATAGGCGCTGACCTACAGCGGGTTGAAGAAATCGCTAAAGTGTGCCCACTCGAATACATTGAAATGGACCCAGGTAAATATATAAATAAGAAGATTTATACTCGAGTTTATAAGAGAGATGACACATCGCTTACGTTTGTCTGCATGAATGCGGATGTAACCCTTTCACACGATTATGCGAGTACTACGTACCAGGCTCGTTCGTACTGAATACCGCCTAAAACGCCCTGAATACTGGCACTCAGTGCTCCAGAAATTGGATAGCCCGACGCCCGGGGCTAGTCAAAATTCAAGTCGGGCCATTCATGAATTCAAAGCAGTCTGCCCGACGGGCTAGTGTCCCACGAAAAAAATAAAAATAAATTAAAAAAAATTAAAAAAAAAGTCCACCCCTGCCTAATTATCCTAGGCACACTCTCTGTGTGTATAAAAAACACGCGTCGGTAAATATCAATAAACCATTTAACTTGCGTGTTAAAACAACACGAGTAACCAGTTGTTTCGAGATCGATTGTTAGCTGCGGGCATATCTCATTAATATTCATTAGTTGTTCCAATCCTACGCATCTGATTGGGTTATAACGAAGCCGTGTCGATAATGAATGCACTCGTCCATCCCATAATAGTTAACGGTAAAATTTGATTGGATGATATTTACGGATATTTACACACACGCGGTGCATCATGGGAGAAAATATGTCTGCGTATCAGGCATACTCCTGTACGCCCGGGCGTACTCTAGAAAATCGAATGTAAAAAAATAAAAGTGCTTTTTTTTTTTTAATCAGCAATAAAAATTGAAGGTCGGGTAGAGGGTGGGGCACTATTTTTAAAAACACACTTAATGAATGGAGGCGAAAGCCTCCAAAACTCATGATATCGCTCAAATGAAGCCACAAACCTCCGAAATTGCACTCAAATTTCAAAATTTTCCCTGGGTAGGCCCCACCACCAGGACAGGGAAACCCACTCCCGCACCCTCCCCCAGGGCGTATTCTCCAAAAGGCTCTGGCTACGCCCCTGGGTTAGGGGGTTTCAGCCTCGTGAATATACTGAAATTTACCAAGATATAAATATAAGATTGATTCTAAACTAGAAAGACGCCATATCGCCTTCGTGTATTCGTAGAAAGTGTTAACGTAGGTAAATATGTAAATTGATAAAAATAAAAACAAGTCAAATACGCCCGTCAAAAGTGAATCATTTGTAATTGTGATAACAGACGATGGACGGACAATGCCGCGACATAATACGAACTCCGTTGTTACTAGGGCGATTGGGTTGGTTGTAGAACTTGACCGAGTTTCATTAAGATTGAAAAACAAATATTCAAGTTATTGGGCGGACATCATCAAAATTGTCAATTTTCAATAATTAAAGGGCCATAACTTCGTTCTTACCGGGACGATCTGGCTGGTTTTCGAATTCGACCTAGATATTATGCCTGTAAACATTATTTCAAAGTTCATAAAGATTGAACAACAAGTATTGTTACTGAGCGGACATCGTCAATTGTCAATTTTCAAAAACTAAAGGGCCATAACTCCGTTGTTACCGGGGCGATTTTCAATAATTAAACGGCCATAACTCCGTTGTTACCGGGCAAAATCGTTTATTAAATTATCTCCCTTTAATATATTTACTGAATTCACAGTATCCCCAAGATCCGGCACCTTTCATTATCACTGTCCTAATATGGCCGTGTGGGTTAAATGCTTATCTTTCCAAATCGAATCTTAAAAATGAATCATCTTTTTACTCTGCCAAAGATTTTTAATTTACTATAGAACCTAAGGATAAAAGCCGAGTAACACAAATGTTATCACCTTAAAACCTCAACATGTTGGCAATGGAAAATCATGTTAATTGTGTCTCCAGACAAGTGTGTTTATATGATGTAGATATGGAAAGCCTCGGCTGCCTTCTGTTGGCCTTTTGCATTTTGTGCAGTACGCTTCCTAAGTTGTCCTGTACATTTTCTAAGTTGTTATGTGCATTTAGTAGGTTTGTTATGTGCATTTAGTAATTTGTTATGTGCATTTTCTAGGTTGTCATGAGCATTATCTAAGTTGTCTTGTGCATTTTCTAAGTTGTCATGTGCATTTTCCAAGTTGTCTTGTGCATTTTCTAAGTTGTTATGTGAATTTCGTAAGTTGTTATGTGCATTTTCCAAGTTGTTATGTACATTTAGTAAGTTATGTGCATTTCGTAGGTTGTTATGTGCATATTCTAAGTTGTCTTGTGCATTTTCTAAGTTGTTATGTGCGTTTCATAAGTCGTTATGTACATTTAGTAAGTTGTTATGTGCATTTCGTAGGTTGTTATGTGCATCTTCTAAGTTGTCTTGTGCATTTTTTAAGTTGTTATGTGCATTTTGTAAGTTGTTATGTGCATTTTGTAGGTTGTTATGTGCATATTCTAAGTTGTCTTGTGCATTTTCTAAGTTGTTTTGTGCATTTTCTAAGTTGTTATGTGCGTTTTCTAAGTTGTCTTGTGCATTTCATAAGTTGTTATGTACATTTCGTAAGTTGTCTTGTGCAAACTACAAGTCGTCGTTAAGTAGACTTTTTATCGGAATAAGTTTTGAAGGAAACACCGGTAGAAATGGCGGCTCCAGGAGCGGACGCTATGCTCCGCCTAGATAAAAGAAATATACAATAAATTGTTAGAACATAAAACTGATTTCAAAATGTTTAAGGGATTGTCTGACGTGGAGTTAATAAATCTTGGTCTGAAAAAAAAAAATAACAAAAAAATAACGTTTTTTTTGTTTGTCTTTGTGTGTAGTTCTAAGGTTTATAGCCCTCCATCTTTTGACCAATAGGACGTCCTAAAGGTATAGGTTCAATAGAGTCTGGACTTCAAGTGTTATTTGTTGAAAACAAACATATTTTAAATATTACTTTTATTTAAATATATTTTTCAATCTATTATTATTATTATTTGTTAGTTCTCACACTGATGGGTAGGGGCTACGTGAGGTCGTCTTCTCCCTCCTCCCTCACCCATTTCTCCCTTCTCCCTCCCTTATCTCCCTTCTCCGCCCCCTTTTCTCTCTTCTCTTTCAGAGTACTGATAAACAAGGGACAAAATCTATAAACGTATCTATCGTGGAGACAGAACGTGTACGGCAGACAAGATAATGGTCAATTATGGATTTTGATAGGATATAGACTGATTTACCCAAAACGACTCTCAAACTATGATAATTCATTATTATTTTTTACAGACTTGCTATTTTAAAAACCTCACGCCCCTTTCTCTCCCGACTCCCGTCCTCTTGTCTTCCGACCCCTACCCTTGTCTCCCGGTCCCACCCCTTATCTTCCGTACCCACGGCCACCTGTACCACAACTCCTGATACTGCCTATTGTGATCTATTGTTTTCAGACCAAGATTTATTAACTCCAAGTCAGACAATCCCTTACACATTTTGAAATCAATTTTCTGTTCAAAGAATTTATTGTATAATTTCCCTAACCCAATTTTGTTAAAGTATGCAGAGCATAGCGTTCGCTCCTGGAGCCGCCATTTCTACCGGTGTTTCATTCAAAACCTATTCCGATAAAATGTCTACTTAACGACGACTTGTAGTTTGCACAAGACAACTTACGAAATGCACATAACAACTTACTAAATGTACATAACAACTTACGAAATGCACATAACAACTTAGAAAATGCACATAACAACTTAGAAAATGCACAAGACAACTTAGAATATGACATAACAACTTACGAAAAGCACATAACAACTTAGAAAATGCACATAACAACTTAGAATATGCACAGAACAACTTAAACAATGCACATCACAGCTTAAACAATGCATATCACAACTTACGAAATGCACAGGACAACTAAGAAAATTCACATAACAACTTACAAAATGCACAAGACAACTTAGAATATGCACATAACAACTTACGAAAAGCACATAACAACTTACTAAATGTACATAACAACTTAGAATATGCACAGAACAACTTAAACAATGCACATCACAGCTTAAACAATGCATATCACAACTTACGAAATGCACAGGACAACTAAGAAAATTCACATAACAACTTACAAAATGCACAAGACAACTTAGAATATGCACATAACAACTTACGAAAAGCACATAACAACTTACTAAATGTACATAACAACTTAGAATATGCACAGAACAACTTAAACAATGCACATCACAGCTTAAACAATGCATATCACAACTTACGAAATGCACAGGACAACTAAGAAAATTCACATAACAACTTACAAAATGCACAAGACAACTTAGAATATGCACATAACAACTTACGAAAAGCACATAACAACTTACTAAATGTACATAACAACTTACGAAACGCACATAACAACTTAGAAAATGCACATAACAACTTAGAAAATGCACAAGACAACTTAGAATATGACATAACAACTTACGAAAAGCACATAACAACTTAGAAAATACACATAACAACTTAGAATATGCACAGAACAACTTAAACAATGCACATCACAGCTTAAACAATGCATATCACAACTTACGAAATGCACAGGACAACTAAGAAAATTCACATAACAACTTACAAAATGCACAAGACAACTTAGAATATGCACATAACAACTTACGAAAAGCACATAACAACTTAGAAAATGCACATAACAACTTAGAAAATGCACAAGACAACTTAGAATATGACATAACAACTTACGAAAAGCACATAACAACTTAGAAAATGCACATAACAACTTAGAATATGCACAGAACAACTTAAACAATGCACATCACAGCTTAAACAATGCATATCACAACTTACGAAATGCACAGGACAACTAAGAAAATTCACATAACAACTTACAAAATGCACATGACAACATATAAAATGCACATTACAACTTACTAAATGCACATAACTTAGAAAATGCACATAACAACTTAGAAAGTGCACATAACAACTTACGAAATGCACAGGACAACTTAGAAAATGCACATAACAACTTAGAAAATGCACATGACAACATATAAAATGCACATTACAACTTACTAAATGCACATAACAACTTAGAAAATGCACAGGACAACTTAGAAAATGCACACAACAACTTACGAAATGCACAAACAACTTACGAAATGCACATCACAACTTAGAAAATGCACATAACAACTTAGAAAATGCACGAAACGACTTACAAAGCGTACTGCACAAAATGCAAAAGGCCAACAGAAGGCAGCCGAGGCTTTCCATATGTAGAGATACAGTTTATCAGCGTGTGTTGCAGCTATCCTTTTCGTACGTTTGATTTCTGCGTTTCTTATACCTTGTTTTAGAAACGGTGCAAATACGTTGTAAAATGTGGCTGTTGTTTGATTCGTTATATTATACCGACAAGGTTGCTTTTTGCTGTTTCAACACATTAAAAGGCGAACATTTATTTAATGAAGTTGTTCCATGGCGTGGCGCAGTCGGTAGCTCGGCGGATTTGTAAACGGAGGCCCCGGGTTCAATCCTCCGTGGTGCCACTGAGTTCCGTCGGTGTGTCCCTTTCCCTTAGGTCCCGTGTATCGGTCTTTCCTCCAAGCACGTTAAATAACCATAGGAATCTATTCGATAATAAGAGTAGGACAGGTTCCCGGACTCCTATGTATCCTTCCCCTCTCTCTGGGGCGGCTCCAAATAATCTATACTGTGTTGATGAGCCGTTAAACAACATTCATGTTCCATATTCATGATATATGTTTAGATGAAAAATGCTGTTTTTACGGTGTCCTGTTAGGGCCATGTTACCATCGCATCTTACCATCGATCATCGACCTATGATCAATGGTCGATGGTAAGATGAAATGGTATCATGGCCCTAACAGGACACCGTATGTTTTTACTACAAGGGAGACAACTGATAGCAAATGTTTAAGAGGAAATCAAATACTTCACATTATATAACATTCAATTTCTTTAAAGTGTGTGTTAAATGTAGTGCTAAACATTAGTTTCAGTAGAAGTTTTAAGAGCGTTTCCTCATTCTAAAATACTCTGCTTTGCATCAGGGACTTAAAATCGTTTGAAAGTCCCCGTTTGCGTCAGCCATTACATTCTAGCGGGAGTTTAAATGGAGAGGAAAGCGTTTACTGAATAGAAAATGCAATTATATTGTTGCAAAATTCAAAATTTAAATATAGGTTAACCCGTTTCTGTCGCATTTCTGTTATACTATTCAGAAGTTAGTATGGAACTTATATAAAGGAGTGTATCAGTCAAGAACATTTCTTCTTTTATTGGCAAACAATTTAACATTTGCTGATAATGATTTGTCAAAACGATAAGCATTTTAAACATGGTAAACATTTTTTAAACAGTCAATTTTCATAAACGTATGTCAAATGTTTGGACGTCTACTAACCAAATTGCAGGATTTTGACAAACGCGTGCCTTAGAATCTACAATCCCTCTTAAAAAACTCTTTTTTTTTACTATTTGTTTTATTATTATTTTTTTCTTTTTCTTTTTGGCCAGGTCTGACTGTGCCTGTAATTCCGATTGATTTAAATGCAGCATAACATCTAATCTTGGTAATAAACCGACATTCATCTGGTTATTAAATCGACATTTTGACAGTAAGTTAATCTCTTTAAATACAATGCTCACTTCTCTGTAGACAGTTTTATCGTGCAAATACTTCATTTGGTAGGCAGTAGTATGGCTTTCCACATGGAATCAGACTATGGCAATTTGCTCAGCTTTGAAATCTCAAATGCATTTACTGATCGCGATTCTATAAATATTGAAATCTCAAATGCATTTACTGATCGCGATTCTATAAACAAAACAAAACGGAAAACATTCTGAAGCACTCCTTTTTTTATTTATTTAAATATATGAACGCATAAATACATGGAAAGCGTTAATGTCGAATATCATTTCAAATAACTTCTTTCTTTGTTTATTGCTGATAATTGTCCCAGTGAAGGTGACAGTGGATATTGTCAACCTGAAGAAAATAATGTCAACCGAGGCGAAGACTGTCACCCTCACTGGGATGCAATATTTATTTTATTATACCGAACAAATGTTTTGATTAAAATTTAAATATAGGGGGGGGGGGGGGGGGGGGGGGGGGGGGGGGGTTTGACTTAAAGTAACAAATCTGCTCCCCACATTTTTTATTGTCGCTTGGTAAATATTGTCGCTTGGTAAACCAACCGTCTTACGATTGACATAACTTCAACTATATTTTAATAAGCGTCCTGCCAAAGCGTGTCGTTATTGGAAAAACCCAAAACCTATTTGTATACTTCCCGTGACGTCACAATCGTGTAATAGTATACAGTTATCACATGTGTGTTTTGGGAACAGTCAAAACTGTTTTCCCGAGGTGGAGGGGATGGCAGTGTGAACTGTTTCCCGAGGCCTCGGGAAACAGTTCACACTGCCATCGCCCGACACCAAGGGAAAACAGTTTTGACTGTTCCCCAAACACACATGTGATAACTGTTTTATTACCTGATTAATGTTACTGTACGAAACAGTGAAAAAGAAAATTTGTTTTATAATGGGAACCTATGGTGAAAAAAGCAACATGACGTCACGCAAACGAAATTCCAGCACGTGAGGGAAACAGTCGAAACTAAAGCCCGGTAACAGTTCGTTTTCACCGGGAACAGTCTTTTCCTTAGTGAATTAGCAAGAAATGACGATATAGCATTTATATAGGAGATCAGGTAATAATAAAAATTGTTTAACGGTGAACAGTAAAAATTGCTTCACGCTAACAATCTCTACCCAGAGTACACTCGTTCCTCATTTGACTCTGTCAACGTCAACGGAAGTAGGGCGAACGGTTAGGTCACGTGATTATTCAAAAAGGTTATGACGATGTTTATAATATTATTTTGCGTGATCTGCAAAGATAAAATATAGACCTATATTAAATAATTTCAATTTTTATTTTTATGAGTTAATTTTTTATAGTAATTTTCTGCTATCGAGCTTCGGTTTGAAATGTTTACATGAGGAGACCTAAGTACGTATTATTTTTGTAATAAAATAGTCCCGATTAAAACTAATTTTTTTCATGTATTATTTCAAAGCTTGCAACATCTAATTTGCAGATATTCTGAAAATTATATTTACACAAGAAATAAATAAGTTTCAGGCAAACATATTCCAATTTAACAGGTTTTACCAAAATCTTGTAATTTAGTAGTTAGCAGAGATATATGTGAGTGCAAGGAACGATAACTCTGCGTGGAGATTGTCACGCTAAGGGTATGGGCAATTTATACAGGAGTGTAAACGTGAGGTATAATAATATTTGTTTTGTTTACATGCACAAGAAGTTAGCGATGAAACTAAGTTAGCGATGAAAGTAAGTTAGCGATGAAAGTGGCGAAGTATGCAAAAACAAGTCGCTTTATACTATTCTGATAATTTATCTTAATAATTGAACAAATGTGAGAATGCGAAAAGCTAACTGTACGTCCGAGTTTTTAAAAAATAAAGATTGCCGTCCCTTTAAAAATCGTGTAGGGGTAGGTAGGTCCTTTTTAATTCAAAGAATAAAACGAATTTTAAAAACCAACAAGGACACCACCACGGGCTGTCTCGTCTTCTGGGTATTTGTTCATTCACAACGAGGGTTACTTTGGCGGGAGGTGTACAGTACTGGTTCTAGCCAGGAAAAGTGGGTGGTCTGCCTCAACCACAAAAAAATCGACCGTCATATATAACGTTACGTGTTGAAAATAATAGTAAAGGACACAATTTGAAATAAAGTATATAAAACAGAATTGAGTACACTTTAATTGCAAGGTGAATGTTAATGTTCATAGTTATTTTGTCTATAAAGTCAAGGTCATTGGTAGGGTGGGGCTTAGCGAAAGGGTAAGGGGCTTGCCTAGTGAATGTTCAAACACAGTTTCAAAGAAATACCTTTGACGGTATTGGAGATATATGCCTTCCAAAAAAGTGTAACTAAGAAAAACTTGCCTAAGTTATGTTGTCTTTAAAGTCAAGGTCATTGGTTGGGTGGGGCTTAGTGAACTGGTAAGGGCATACCCCCAATGAATATTCATACAGTTTCAAAGCAATACCATTGATGGTATTGGTGATACATACTTCCAAAAAAACGTTAACCAGGAAATTTTTACTACTTTCTGTTGTATTTAAAGGGAATGTAGTGCCACAGCCAAACCATCTTTATTATTGAGAGTTCTGAAATACTTGAATAAGGGTGAAAGAATTATCAAAATCGGATGATAAACAAAGAAGATATGATCATTTGAAGTTTCTGTTAAAACGGTTATGGAAGCGGCCATTTTGAGAACTATGACATCACGGTTCTAAATGACCATATATGGAATATTTATAAATATGAAAATTTACTGATTTATAGGGAAAAAATGACAGCAACTGTGTGAAAAATATGCAATACTTAATGGCAATAATGATTTATATCACCAGTAAAAAAAAATCATACATTTGCAGTGATTTTCTTCGTTTTAAATGATATTTATCAATATTCCATATATGCTAATATGGAACGATGACGTCATAGTTCTAAAAATGGCGGCTCCCATATTTGTTTTAGAACATTTAAATGGTCATATCTTTTTTGTTTATCATCCGATTTTGATAATTCTTTCACCTTTTTCCAAGTTTTTCAGAACTCTCAGTAATAGAGTTTGTTTGGCTGTGGCGCTACATTCCCTTTAAAGTCAAGGTCATTGGTGGGGTGGGACGTAGTGAAAGTGTAAGGGGTTACCCCAGTGAATGTTCATACAAAGTTTCAAAGCAATACCTTTGACGGTATTGGAGATATATACCTTCCAACAAACTTAAACTAAGCGTTGACGGCGCCGTCGCCTGCGCCTTCGTCGCCGCCGCCGAAAATGTGATCCCAATGTCTCGCTTTTTTCTTCGAGGATGCCGTAATACAGGTTGACCGTGATGCGCTAACTTTCCATGATATTCAAATATAAAACAGAAGTAAATTCTCAATTTAAGCAAGCTTTCCAGGCTTTTCTAATGACGGGTAGCGTTGAGCAAGATCCTAAATCATTTACAGTAAAACAAAACTAGATAGATTTTTCCCGGGAAAAGTACTTACATTAAGCGCGCCACGAGCAAAACGTGGTACGCCTATTGTTAGCATATGAATTGAATTGAATTGGGGTTTTAAGGCGCACCAACACATGAAAAGGTTATATGGCGCCTAAAAGGCATGAACATGCCAGGCTCAACTTCCATGTACATCGAGATAAAATATGGAAAATGGGCCTAGAACCCTCTCACCCTGAACTGCAGAGTTGCTGCAAATTCTATCGTAGAAACTCCATTTACGCTGGAGCCACGTTATTGTTTTTCTGCTACTGCTCTTTTGATGCGAGCGAGATAGCACCTGAAACAATGCAGGGATCATGATGAAGACCTTTAATGAACATGAACAAAAAATTATCGAATGAACATGAATTTGGGGGGATTCTACCCCTCTGCCTACCCCTCCAAAGGGATCTGCAGTGGCCCTATTCTTTGTCCCGTGAGCATATGAAATGAGGCATTTATGCCCAGTAATATATAGTTGCAAAAGAAACTGGACACTTCGAAAATTTTACTTTACACTCTATCCCCTTTATCAATCGACGGTCCCTTAATGATTCGACCTATTGAAAACCAAATGACATGATATTGGCAATGGAATGATAAAAACGTTGGTACCAAAGATGGCATATTCATTTTGGATTTTGACAATTTAATTCTAAAAAAAACTTTATAGTTTTAAATCTAAACAAAACTCAGTGTCCACTTTCTTTTGCAACTGAATATAGTTAATAATTGTAAGTACTAAAGCGAAATGTTCTAAAATGTTTAGTCTTTCAGTTCTGTGTGTTCCATCTGCTTTCTGTTTCTACAGTCGGATATTGCACTAGTATTGATCATCTTCGACGCCTGACTATAAATACAAACGTACTGACCCTTTGTGCAGCAAACAATTTAAAACCGGAAACAAATGTCCGTTATAATAATTATTACGTTTTAAGGACTATTGGTCAGCCATCTTTGAAAAGAAAATCCAAAATGGATGGGGTATGGTTAATTGTAATTTTCATCCAAATGCATATTATAGGCATGAACAATGTCAATGATATAATAGATGACAGTAATTCAACACTATTGATGTGAACATAATATCAGAATCAATATTTATTTGCCATAAATAGTGCCCTTTATATTCGAAATGTTTGTACAATTTTACTCGATGTTTTGTTTTTTATGTTAAATAAATGTATCCATAGAACTGTCCATTTATCTAAAAATGGCACACGAGACATCATTTTTAAATTAAATACGACATGTTATCACATCATCCAAATTTCAAAGTCAATCATTGTAAAAAAACACAAACTATTCTTTCAATGGCATATACTTTCAAAATAATTTCAATGCTATAGTATGGTGGCACTGACGGGTTTTAATTGTCAAACTACTATATTTTTGGATGTAAACACAACCGACTGACTGTTGTGAATATAAACATGGCAAAACAAGAGTAATTTATTATTATATTCGAATAAAAACAGCACAAACTAATAATATATGAATACGATCAAATGACCTGTTTATCCGAATGTTTCACCATACCGCATGTTTCAGTTTACAATTCACGTGCATGCTTTTCATGTGTGTGTGTTGAAGGCACATGGCGTATAAAGAAAATCTTCATTTTTAACAATGGTGTACTTCGAATTTTGGATGACGTGATAACATGGCTTACTTTGTTTAGAAATGATGTCTCGTGTGCCATTTTTAGATAAATGGACAATTCTATGGACAAATTTATTTAACATAAAAAACAAAGCATCTTCGATTAAAATTGTACTAAACTTTTCGAATATAAATGGCACTATTTCTGTAAAAAAAATATTGTTTCTGATATTATGTTCACATCAATAGTGTTGAATTACTGTCGTCTATTATATCATTGACAATGTGCATGCCTATAATATGCATTAGGATGAAAATTTCAATTAACCAAACCCCATCCATTTTGGATTTTCTTTTCAAAGATGGCTGACCAATAGCCCTTAATTATTGTATTTTGACATTATTGTATTTTGACCATCCACATTTAGATCTAGTTCGTCGATATCATCAATTTTCCCTTCGTTATTTGTTAATTTATTGTCTTTACGCCTTTCTATATATATCTTGCATAGAAGGTGCGTCTGTATCTGCCAATCAGAAACGATACCAGAATCTCGGTAAAATAGCTGCGTCAAAAACATTTTTAGAAGAAAGGTTCTAGACGTTTGTCTTGTAAAACAAGCAAGCGTAGCAGATGATCTAGACTAGTTTTGCAATTATCTTCCAAATGATGCTCCGCTGTTGTTGCAGATGACGCATTGTATTAACGACTTCAACTACACTTAATGTACCGTTTATATATTATGGGAGTGTTTTATGACTTATTCAAGGACCATGGCGTGGCTTACCGCATACCCGCCTCGCATAGGGGAGGTCGTGGGTTCAATCCCTGGCCGGGTCATACAAATAGTAAAAGCAGTTATCTTTTCCAGTTGTTTATATTAGATGCATTGTTTATGTTGCAGGTGCTATCTGTTCGTTTCACTCGCGTTTAATACGTAGGTGATGCATATTTTTTCCACCGTTTTATACCTTGCAGGCAATGTACTTTTTTCCCGCCGTTTACATTGCAGGTGATGCACTATTTTTCCACTGTAACCTGCTACACTGCAGCAGTGACAACACCAGCACATCAAGGCGCTGGGCGTTACTAACTGCATACAACAGGGCCGACAATGATCCCGTCATCAAGCACTTTCATCCGAATTATACGCCATTAAAAAAAGTTGGTATTCGTTTTACTTCCTAGTAAATTCATACTTTTGATAAAGCGTCATCAAAACAGACTGACCAATCAGTGACCAGAAATTTGACACACCTCTAAATGTTGGTAGGTGATAAGAGGTTTACCACCACAAGATGCATGTAAATCTCCGAGGTGCAGGCGAATGTAGTTCCTATAATAAACAAGAGGTCAATGACCTTGAAGCTCTACTGATTGATTTTGATTTCAGGAAGTAGTCGCTACAGACTTGTTTTTTGAAAATCTATTTTTAACCGTTGCGGCCATCTTGAATTTCCGGCCGACCTGAAATTTTGCTAAGATCAATAAGACATTAAGAGCAACATTCCTGTGAAGTTTCATGAAAATCCGTCAGGTAGTTTCAAAGAAGTAGTCGCTACAAGTTTTCATTATATAACTCTATGTAAACAAAGCAGCCATGTTTAAGGTCAAATCAAAACGATTTTCGACAAGGACCAACATCATGTCATACTGATCATTTTAGAAAAAGTTCCATATCAATATCTCTTATTGTTTTGAAGAAGTAGTCGCTACAAACTTATTTATTTTAAATCTATTTTTAGCTGTGGCGGCCATCTTGAATTTCCGGCCGACCTGAAATTTTTCTAGGATCAATCAGACATCAAGAGCAACATTCCTGTGAAGTTTCATGAACATCCGTCAAGTAGTTTCAGAGGAGTAGTCGCTACAAGTTTTTACTATATAACTCTATGTAACCAAAGATGGCCACTGGCAGCCATGTTTAACGTCGAATCAAAATAATTTTCCACAAGGATCTACATCATGTCATGCTGATCATTTTAGAAAAAGTCCCATATCAATATCACTTATAGTTTTCAAGAAGTAGTCGCTACAAACTTATTTTTTAAAAATCTATTTTTAGCTGTGACGGCCATCTTGAATTTCCGGCCGACCTGAAATTTTGATAGGATCAATTAGACATCAAGAGCAACATTCCTGTAAAGTTTCATGACAATCCGCCAAGTAGTTTCAGAGGAGTAGTCGCTACAAGTTTTTACTATATAACTCTATGTAAACAAAGATGGCCGCTGGCAGCCATGTTTAACGTTGAATCAAAACGATTTTTGACTAGGATCAACATCATGTAATGCTGATCATTTTAGAAAAAGTCCCATATCAATATCACTTATAGTTTTCAAGAAGTAGTCGCTACAAACTTATTTTTTAAAAATCTATTTTTAGCTGTGACGGCCATCTTGAATTTCCGGCCGACCTGAAATTTTTCTAGGATCAATCAGACATCAAGAGCAACATTCCTGTAAAGTTTCATGACAATCCGCCAAGTAGTTTCAGAGAAGTAGTCGCTACAAGTTTTTACTATATAACTCTATGTAAACAAAGATGGCCGCGGCAGCCATGTTTAACGTTGAATCAAAACGATTTTTGACTAGGATCAACATCATGTCATGTTGATCATTTTAGAAAAAGTCCCATATCAATATCACTTATAGTTTTCAAGAAGAAGTCGCTACAAACTTGTATTTTAAAACTCTATTTTTAGCTTTGGCGGCCATCTTGGATTTCACATCAACATGAATTTTTGCTAGGATCAACTAGACTTTATGGGCAACATTTCTGTAAAGTTTCATGAATATCCATCCAGTAGTTTCAGCTGTGAAGTCGCTACAAGTTTTTACTATATAACTCTATGTAAACAAAGATGGCCGCTGGCAGCCATGTTTAACGTTGAATCAAAACGATTTTTGACTAGGATCAACATCATGTCATGCTGATCATTTTAGAAAAAGTCCCATATCAATATCACTTATAGTTTTCAAGAAGAAGTCGCTACAAACTTGTATTTTAAAACTCTATTTTTAGCTTTGGCGGCCATCTTGGATTTCACATCAACATGAATTTTTGCTAGGATCAACTAGACTTTATGGGCAACATTTCTGTAAAGTTTCATGAATATCCATCCAGTAGTTTCAGCTGTGAAGTCGCTACAAGTTTTTACTATATAACTCTATGTAAACAAAGATGGCCGCTGGCAGCCATGTTTAACGTTGAATCAAAACGATTTTTGACTAGGATCAACATCATGTCATGCTGATCATTTTAGAAAAAGTCCCATATCAATATCACTTATAGTTTTCAAGAAGAAGTCTCTACAAACTTGTATTTTAAAACTCTATTTTTAGCTTTGGCGGCCATCTTGGATTTCACATCAACATGAATTTTTGCTAGGATCAACTAGACTTTATGGGCAACATTTCTGTAAAGTTTCATGAATATCCATCCAGTAGTTTCAGCTGTGAAGTCGCTACAAGTTTTTACTATATAACTCTATGTAAACAAAGATGGCCGCTGGCAGCCATGTTTAACGTTGAATCAAAACGATTTTTGACTAGGATCAACATCATGTCATACTGATCATTTTAGAAAAAGTCCCATATCAATATCACTTATAGTTTTCAAGAAGAAGTCGCTACAAACTTGTATTTTAAAACTCTATTTTTAGCTTTGGCGGCCATCTTGGATTTCACATCAACATGAATTTTTGCTAGGATCAACTAGACTTTATGGGCAACATTTCTGTAAAGTTTCATGAATATCCATCCAGTAGTTTCAGCTGTGAAGTCGCTACAAATAAAAGTTTACGGACAGACAGACGGACAGACGGACAGACGGACGGACGGATGACGGACTCCGCACCACGGCATAAGCTCTGCTGATCTCTGATCAGTAGAGCTAAAAATAATCCCTCCTTTTTTGATGGAAATGGGCATTATAAGTAGCGGAAAACTGCCCATTTCTGTATTTTTTTAGTTATATGTATAACAGGCGTATTGATACGTTTTACTGGATCACTGATGAACATTTTCGAAATTTCGACTCTATGCTTACACTTTGTGTGAGCAACTTTCAATGAAAACAGCTGTACCCTTGACCTGTTAGGTAAACAAACAAGAACTTTCTTAAATGTCTTGTGACTCCACCTTTTCTGGTGATTTTTCAAAGGAAAATTAGTTTTCTATATGAAAATTACACTGATGCAGTATCCATATCCGAGTTGAAGTTGCAGCAAATCATTAATATGATGTTTTAACATTGGTGTCAATGGGGAAAATAATTCTTGGTTTTATACCTAGACTCGGTCTTTAATGTAGATGTTCACTCAAGTTTACTGTAAATATTAAAGTACACTGCGATTCATTTTAAACCCTGAATAGTTTATGCACATTTATGCACCGATTCAATATAATTATGTATATTGAACATTTATGGTCATTTTACTCTGCCAAAGATTTATATTTTACTATAGAACCTTGACCTACTTTCCGCACATGGTTAAGGCCATTACTCAGATAACAATAAATGTGACTGTAAGTGACAAATGCCCCCGAAGTGACCTTTGACCCAGTGACCTTGACCTTAGAACCACGGACCTGGATTTTGTGCGCGACACATCGTCTTGTTGTGGTGAGCACTTTTGCCAAGTTATTTGAAAATCTGTCCATGAATGCCAGAGTTTTTAACCAGACACGAAAGCACTTCATTTTGACATTTGACCTGTAAGTGACCTTGGAGCCATGGACCTGGAGTTTGTGCGCGACGTCTTGTTGTGGTAAGCAATTGTGCCTAGTTATTTGAAAATCCGTCCATTATTGTCAGAGTTATAAACCGGACACGATTTGTCCGAACGACTGTGCGACTACTAGGGTGGCATACACAGAAGGGTGGCATACATAACAAACGCACTATGTAAGACTTACATCTACATGCCAGTATTCCTACAAAGAGTACTTTCATACTCCTTTCTCATAGAGGGAGAGGCACAGCCATACAGCTTTCAACTGAATTGAATTGGGGTTTTACGGCATACCACAAGAAAGGTTATATGGCGCCAAACTGGGATGAACATGCCAGGCTCATCCTCCATTTACATCTAGATAAAATATGGAGAATGGGCCTAGAACCTTCTAACCTGCAGAACTACAGAGTTGCAGCAAATTCTATTGTAGACTCCATTTACGATAGAGCCACGTTTCCACATTTGCATATGCCGTGTCGTGAAGAAAACCTTGAATGAGCAAGATAAAAAAATGACATGAAGTGGGGTCCTACCCCATTTAGTTTATACACTCTTAACATTTGCATTACAGCAACACAATTGTACTGAAATATGTACTGTATATGTTATTGAATTTTATTTACGTGCCCAACAGCGCTACAAAGCGTGACATTCGTGTACCATCGATAAATTTTCTAGTTCATATAGAGACTGAGAATAAAGTCCGAGTAACAACATCTGGGTTCCCCTACTAAATATCTCAACATCTCGAAAAATGCAAATTATGTAAGAGTTTGCTTTTCACTTCGCAGGTGGACAATTCATCCATACTAAGCTGCACTGACATCAGTAATATGGATGGGAAGATGTTCCTGGATTTTGAAAAAGAATATTTTGCGGGCAGAAGAATTCCTGCATCTGAGCTGTAAAGATACAAACAGGCAGAACACACAGTACAGGTGTATACTTTTAATGCGGTACTGTAGTGGAATATTCATAATTTTGATACTCCGTACTTATAGTTTGAATTGCATTGGGTTTTACGGCGCACCAAACATCTCGTTATAATCGACAATAAATGAACATCACTGGAATATATACACGTGACTAAGAAAGCAGTGCCGACTGGTTGACATCGTACAGGGTCATTACGGGATAACCGTTTGTAGAGTAAAGGAGACTTCATTGTTGTGCACTACTTTTCGTAAGAATAGAAACAGAACAGTGAATTATCGCATATTATATCACTATTTATTGTTGAAGTGCCCACTGAACTCCAAAAACATGATATAATATACGATAATCAGTGTCATATTTTTTATAAAAAATAAGATTATTAAATTAATTTCATTAAAATATTGACCAGTATGGCAGGTACTGCCAAATGTTATGTAATTTGGAATAAGATTGATATAGGCTTCATGTTGTTTTTTTCCACGTTTTCAAATTGTGTTAATTTAATTGATTTATAATATTATGTTACCATTATAATTATGTAACTTTGAGAATAAAATATTGTTTAAACAGAATGTTTAAAATATATAAAATCACACAAAGATGTAATATAAAGTGTTTATTCACAATGTGAAATTCCATGCATTATTATCAAATGAAGAAACATGGTTCAGTATGTAACTGAAACAACATCTTCATGTTCAGGGAAGGCCTTAACGTAACGTAACGTAACGTAACGTTGCGAAAACTTTAAAAATGAATGAATGGTGTTTTATGGCACGTCGACACATAAATAGGTCATATTGTGCACAAAAAACGATGAATCATGAAAGAATGAAGTTGTAATTAAAAATAATGTAAACAAAAACTTTAGGCCCGACCCATTTGTAGATTTTATGGCAATTAAATTTGTTAATATCAACATCTATAGGTGTCAGACTTTCATAATAAAAAATGGAATGAAATGTTTTTTTGCGTCCTGTTAACCCACCATCATATTACGTCTAGCAAGCTCGGTCGGAGATGGAGATGAAGAATGAAGTTTCCCATCAGACATGCCCCTGCACTGAGGTGTGTAGCTGTTATTAAGACACGAGGCCTTATCCACTGAGCTACCGAGGCTGCCCACAACAAAGACAAGACCTCGAACAAGTGTGGAAGGCACTAACTTGCCAAAAAAGGCAAAATTACCCAACAAAATCGTTTATCCAAACCTTATGTTCAGGTCATAAAATTATGTATATGTGCCGATTAAAATTATAGGTTTGTTCACAGGTATTTAAAATACCCGAGATTAAAATGAATTGGTAACTCATAATATCGAAGTTCCAGTTTTGGGTTTTATGTCTACAGATTTCAGACGGTCAAAATATGCAAGTTATATATATATATATATGTCGTTGTCAGTAGGTTTAGAAATGGCATACATATGTTGTAAACTTTGCCTGTTGATGGCGGGATAGGGACTTTAAAAACTATGATTTTCAATGACTTCATGCATATCAGATGAAATGAACTGGGGTTTAACATCCGTTAACACATCTTAGTAGGTGATATTGAAACAGCAACCTCAGAGAGAAATGAGACGATGAAGTTCTCATGAAAAATGCATGATAAAGATATAATATCTGGGTGTCATGATCTATATACTGACAGCAATGACCACACTTTGGACCAATTTTTTTTAAATGACTATAATTATTATCGCATGAAATATACCAGTTTGTATAACAAAAAGCTGAATGATTTAGGATTGTAACAAAATAAAACACCAATCAACATGTGTTAAAGATTCTAACAATTAGTAATTGAATGTTAAATAAATGTTAAATGGACACAACCACAGGCACCCGGCACAGAGCTAGGATAGTAAAAGATGGATTTGAGTGGTTAAAATATTGATTGATTGAGTTCTGGACCCACAAAAAAATGGTTATATATATGTATAACCATTTTTTGGGGGTCCAGAACTCAATTTATCAATATTTTAACCACTCAAATCCATCTTTTACTATCCTAGCTCTGTGCCGGGTGCCTGTGGACACAACCATTTTTACATCTATTTTACAATTTTTCAAAACCGAACATTTACAAAAGTGTCATGTTTTGTTCTTCCTATTAACTGACGTTTTTATACATATATTTTAATGTTTTTTCAAACGTAGTGGTTAAAATATATACGTATCAAAAAAATACAATTATTTGAAACTCTTTATTAACTTTCAAGTTTTTGAGATTATCTCTACATATATACAAAACATACATCTTCTAACCTTAAAAATTCATTTTAGAATTGTACAACATAATAACTTACAGTTAAAATTGCACGAAGAATACAACAGAGAAACAGAAATTCATTGGAAGGTTGTCACCAGTGTTGTTTTATTTTAGAATGAACTGAACTGGGTTTTAAGGCGCACCAACACATGAAAGGTTATAAGGCGCCTAACAGGAATGAACATGCCAGGCTCATCCTCCATTTACATCAAGATAAAATATGGAGAATGGGCCTAGAACCTTCTTACCTGCAGAACTGCAGAGTTGCTGCAAATTCTATAGTAGATGGAATCACGTTTCCAAGTTTCTATACCTGTACTCGGTGTCGTGATAAAGACCTTGAATATGCATGATAAAAAAATATAAAATGAATATGAATGGAAAGGTCCTACCCCTCTGCATGTGACATGTGTTTGTGAGATTGCAGTGGTTATATTCTACCCCTGCAACTGGTTATATTCTACCCCTGCAACCACACGGGGCTTTATTTTAGAAATAATGACACGTTTCCTCATTTCAAACTAACGAATAAAACGGATACAGAAATTTCCTAACTTCAAGTATCACTAATCCTGTCAAACTACAAACACCTTGTATAGTGTAAACTGGAAAATATATACAGATGATGACAGTGAAATAAACGGTTGCGGGTAAGGAATGTTTTCGTAGTCATGTAGGGAAACACCAGACCTTAAATTCTATATTAAAACCGTAAAGCCGAAACTAGGCTTCGCGTGGGTTCGATGGCGATTTCGGAAGTATCTTGCGTAGTTCTGCTCTGTGTCCGTTAACGTACCATATGTCTTACACATCACACTGCTTTGGTAAATTTCGGCTTTTAACTTGAATAACACTATTTTCATAGTCTGTAAATCTCTCAATACATTCCACTATTCCCGCGCCATAGTTGATCCGTTTTCACCAGTAAAAGACGATTAGTCCCTATTTTTATGAGCATGGCCTTCGAAATTCCCGGCTTGTGTCGTCTGATGAACAGCCAAAACTGTTTTTGTCGCATCAATCACATGTTGTTGTTTTTGTTGTGCATTGAACACTAAACAGTTGTCGTATGTTCTACGCCCTATCACAACTTCCACTATATCCTTCCACGGATAGGCACGTGAGGTAATAAAGAAGTCCTCTGCATAACCTGCAAACAGTTTACCTCTACTTTTAGCTATTGCCGATATATTCCCCCCCACAAGAAAAACCTTCTTCTGTTGTCGACATTAGTTCTTTTACCAACAATAATCGTCGGTTGTGTTAGATCAACACTGGAATTTATAAAAGTTAAAGTCTCTATCAGTGTGTCGGTAAACAATATATCTCCATTACAGTATGCTTACAATGTTGAATTCTTCCATAGCGTCCATATACATGTATTTTAAAACAGGACTGCCGTCTACAGCAGCCACTCTAATAGGAAAACTTCCCAACCTAGTTACGACCCTTTTCGGCAACTTCCGTTACATTTGTAAAAAACACAGGAATAATAAAGGGGTGTAACGCCAGCCAATTTAAAAGTGTCATGTTGTGTACTAAATTTTTCTCCACACTATCATTCCACGATGGTGAACAGTGTCAAAAGAGGTTCCGATTCTTTTTTATATTTTTTTTTTTAAAGCGTTTACTATCGATTTCTCGTCTGTAGTGGTAGATTTGTTGTCTGTAGTACCCATGGATTTGGTGGACACTTTAGATGTGACTGGTGGCATTTGGGACACATAAGCGGGCAGTTTAGAAGCATTTGTTGTGTCAGCTATGATAGGAAATTATCACTCAACAGATACTTGAACTTACTCCTCTTTTTCTATAGTGGGTCAGTAGTTTTCATAGAGGGTCACTATTAAAAACAATATGGACTACAAATCTGATTCAGTTTAAATTATTTGCAAATAGTTCTTTAAGGCGTTAGTAACCAACATAATAAGTAAATTAATAATGTTTTTAAACTGTACCGGTCATGATGTCAAATTGCGCGAAAGACGCTCCATTAAAATGGGTTAAATATCGGTGTTTGCCTTAAAAAAAGGTGCTGGATGCAATAAATCAGTTATTGGGTTTGTTACTGACCCCCTGCCGAAACATGTGGGATCTGTCAGATATATATTTTGACTGACCCCATATATTTGTGTAGGGGGCCAGTAACAAAACCAATAACTGATACTATCACTTACAATTACTCTAACTGCATTGGCTAAGAGGCCGTCATGTGTGTGTGTGAATAATTTGAACTACTGACTGCCTTTTGATTCAATGCTGAGTCTCTTTCCCGAGTCACATAAGTGCTTTACTTCAAAACAAATTATGTATATATAGCTGTTTTTTCAATATAATGAAACAACTATCTACTCCTCTTTTGGTCAATGGCTTCAAACTATTCTTCCTGGGGAGTGACTATTGACCCCAAACAGGGGTTTGACAACTGTGAATCAGACCTCAAGATAGTTGAGTTGTATAATGTATGATTTTTAATTTAAAGTCCCAGCTAGTCAAGTATGACAACACTTAACAAGTTTAACATTAAAACGGCTACTGGGCTACTGGGTGAAGCCCTTAAGTACCAAGTCTTCTCCTACCCACTGAATAGTATTTATTTTTTCACCTTGTTCTCCTTATTTGTTTTTATAAAAGGAATTTCATCGTGTTTTGGACACTCTGACTTTGGCACCAGTATATACTTGCCGTACATGCCTTTCCCACCCTTGGCCTTCAGGGCCGTCACCACATTTTTCAAGTCCACCTTTGACATTATGCACGTGTAGCTCTCTCCATTTCTCTGCCTCAGATCAAATTTCAGATTCAGAGATTGAGCATAAGCTCGCACCTCCCGTCGCTCCTGTTCTGGAATTCCCGGGCCGAGTAATAGCTCTTCAGCATCTTGGCGAGGGAAGAATGCGTCGATACGCTTGCAAATCGCATTGACGAGGAACTTGTCCGTGGGTCGCTGGACGAGGATATCCATGACGGCCTTGGGTTTGACATCACCACTTTTTTTCCGCAGTGCTTCGGCCTCTTGTTCTAGGGTGCTGAAAAGGACCCATTTGTCCGCTGGGTTTCTGTTCACCACCTGGAAAATATAAGGGCTATGAACTTAAACCAAGCCATCCCTGAGACAGAGCTAAATGTGATCTTAACTGAATTTAAACGTTGGTAAGAATTATAACAAGAATCATACCAAGAGAGCCAGACAGTGTATTCTTTCAATCAGCTGCAAAATAACAAAAGTTGACGGGTGAATGGGAACTATTTTAACTATATATAAACTAGAACTATAACTGAATGTGATAAATACCCCACAAACAATTCTTTAGTAAGAGCAATGGCAATAATGTGCATGGCATTAATTGTGTCACGCACATGTACACTTCATGTTTATTACAAAGTTTCAATTCAATATCTTCAAAATTGTAAAAGTAGTTCATCCACAAGAGTGCATATGTTCAATAACTCTGCATGGCATTGACTGAGCTGCACCAAAAGTGTGTCACGCACATGTACACTTCATGTTTATCACATACACAAAGTTTCAACAAGATTGCAATTTTGACTAGGTACAAGGGCAATAACTCTGCATGAAATTGACCGATATGAACTGAAATTGTGTCGCGCACATCTACACTTCATGTTGATCACATATACAAAGTTTCAAATTAATATTCTGAAAACTGTTGAAAGAAGTTCACTCTACAAGATTGCATATGCTGAATATACCAATTTTGAATAAGTGCAAGGGCAATAACTCTGCATGGAATTGACCCAGCCAAACTAAAAGTGTGGCACACACATGTATACTTTATGACTTCTTTGTTTGTTGTTTCATTTTTCAGCACAATCTAGGCTACGCACGACGGTCAATATTTAGTGGTGGAGGCAGACAACCCACTCATTTCTGCATACCGGATAAGGTTTTCCGTGTTTTACATGGGTGATAAAAAGTCTGATCTTACACATGGGGGAAGATAAGTCGCACGCCGATATCAACAATGACAGATGCATGACGTCATTGTGTAAATAAACATGCAAAACATTTGTAGTTGGCGACGTCAATGCTCAGAATGTAAATCATATGCAAGAAAAAGAATCAATCATGGGTATCTGGTTGAGATAGCGAAATTCCAGCCCTCGGTAGAACTGTTAAAACAATTATACATGTTTGAAATTCTGATCTTCATCGGATACACATGAAAGATTTTTATATTCCTGGGCAGAGCCTGTACTGTATACCTCCGCCTTTCACAAGTCGAACTCCCAGTGGGTTGGTGGTTGAATTGTGTTTTATTTTCCACAACACGATTCTTTAAATAAAAAATATCTGAAGGGTAGAGCCTGCTTAAATAACACATTCCGTGTTTCTATGTCGCTCTGTGTGTAAATTCAATACCTTCTCTTTCTGTGTGGCGACCATACCATTACAGAATTTCATTATCATTTGTTATCGTTAAATTGTTTCGACCTTGACCGACCCAATTAATTATTCAGGAATTGGCATTTTTAGACCCATATACCAATTTGTTTTACACCCTGATACCCATATACCAACATTTTAGGTCAATGACACCCACCTACCATTTGTATTTTTTGTACAGCCATCCACGTAATTCAATATAATATAAACACGATCACCCATTTCAAAAATAAATGTTTGCCGCCCGCGGGTGGGACGTCATAATTTCTGGAACAGCCCTTAGTAGTTCTGAATTATGCAATGGACATGAATTATAAGTATTCCAAAGGGCAATAATTCTATTTTGAATTAAGATAGAGTTATGGTTTTATGCTCTATGCTTCCTCTCATTGCTCTTTATCTTTGTGTGAAGTTTCATTTCAGCCCCATTAGTGTTTTCTAAGTAATGCTCCGGACAAGAATTGTAAATATAAAATTACAAAGGGCAATAACTCTAACTTGAATGAAGACAGAGTTACGGTTCTTGCACTCTGCACTTCCTCTCATTTCCCTCTATCATTGTGTGAAGTTTCACTGTAGTCCCATCAGTAGTTTTGAAGTTATGCTCCGGACAAAAATTTAAGTATAAAATTACAAAGGGCAATAACTCTAAGTTGAATGAAGACAGAGTCATGGTTCTTGCACTCTGCACTTTCTCTCATTGCCCTCTATCATTGTTTCGTTTTAGTCCCATCAGTAGTTTTGAAGTTATGCTCCGGACAAAAGTGGGACGGACAGACGGACGGGCAAAGCGGCGACTATATTCTTCCTCCGAAAATTTGAGGAAGCATAAAAAGAATGACCTCGACCTGTGACTTGCCAATACATTCCCAAACTGTTACATGTCGCACGGTCTAGTAATGAAACACAAGAGGTCAATGACCTTGAAGCTCTACTGATTGATTTTGATTTCAGGAAGTAGTCGCTACAAACTTTTTTCTTTTTTTTTAATTATTTTTAGCCGTGGCGGCCATCTTGAATTTCCGGCCGACCTGAAATTTTGCTAGGATCAACTAGACATCAAGAGCAACATTCCTGTGAAGTTTCATGAAAATCCGTCAAGTAGTTTCAGAGTAGTCGCTACAAGTTTTCATTATTTAACTCTATGTAAACAAAGATGGCCGCTGGCAGCCATGTTTAACGTCGAATCAAAAAGATTTTCGACAAGGACCAACATCATGTCATGCTGATCATTTTAGAAAAAGTCCCATATCAATATCACTTAGAGTTTTCAAGAAGTAGTCGCTACAAACTTGTTTTTAAAAACCTATTTTTAGATTTGGCGGCCATCTTGGATTTCACATCAACATGAATTTTTGCTAGGATCAACTAGACTTCATGGGCAACATTTCTGTAAAGTTTCATGAAAATCCATTCAGTAGTTTCAGAGGAGTAGTTGCTACAAAAAAAAGTTTACGGATGGATAGACAGACGGACGGACGACGGACACCGCACCACGGCATAAGCTCTGCTGATCTCTGATCAGTAGAGCTAATAACACATCAAACTCCTCCCAAATATTTCAAGGGACGGCGGAAGACAGACAACGAACACCGTACATTCACATAAGCTTGCCTGGCTGACCCTTGACAAAGGGAGAAAGTGAGTCAAAATGTTCCCATAAATGCTATGAAATGACTGCGTTGTGTAAACATTGTTGTACGGGACCTTAAAGGACTATCTTAATTAAAAATATTTATAGTGAAAGTTTCACTTACTCTAATGGCATCGTTTGTTTCATACAGTTTAAACAGAGCATCCGCAGCAGCTATGTTTCTTGTCTTGTTTTTACTGTAGCCGGTATGCTCCCCAACTTGCTGGCCTCTCAGGTAAACAATGCAGCTGAAACACACAAACACATGATTGTGTAGCCATGTTTGTCTAAAATGCACAGTACGACAAACTTGTGTCTGTCTTGTACCTCACTCTGATCTGTCTGTCTGTCTGTCTGTCTATATATACTGCTACGACGTTTTACAAATTTGATCCTACCGAAAAGTAACTTTCCGAAATATCCAAACTCCATGTCATGTGTTAGGGAAACTATAAAGCTGTGAATAGAATTACTTTGTTTTACACAATTGTTTATTTGATATGAAACCCAAATTATACCTATTAATTCCTTTTGTGTTCTACTTGCAACAGACAGGTAATATGCCAGTAAGATTTTTAATAATTTGATTCATTATGAAAACATAACAAATGTCACTATTCTCATGCAATTCTCGAAAATTATTCTAACATTCATGAGGCAGGCTGCCATGAAAATCCTATTTTTTACTGCCAAATATTTTCTATGAATTTCTGTTTAATAATTTTAACAAATCTATCAAAAGATGCTCCCATAAAAAATATGATTTACAGAGAATGTATGTGTTCACGGAATATAATAATTCAGTTACTGAATTCAGGAAAATGTGTCACAAATTAATTCTGAGACTGAGACACTTTCTGTTTTTATATTTGAGTGAATATATGTTACTACGTTCTACGTTATATTTGAAAATACCAACTTCTAAATCACCGAGTCATATATCAGTATGGCAAAGATGTCGGTGTATTGGCCTACAAGCATTTGTACGATATCATCAAAATGGCCGAATTTCACAGTTCTGAACTGGTGCACTTCCTTTTCTGTCAATTTTATTCACGTTTAAATGAGATGTCTCGGTGATCACAGAGTGATAGATAGAATGTGTTTCGTTGTGAATTCCGGCTGAATAACATGAGTAGCATTCACTAAACCTCGGTGGCAAGAAAATGCTCGGTGGAGAAAACTAGGTTTTATTCTCAGGAATGTGTTTGCCCGATTCCGGTTGATTAAATTTAGAAAAAGCAGGTAAGAAAGTTTCACAACAGCTGTACTTTTCAAAAAGACTCTGGGAGCTACAGTAAATCAAATACAAGTAAAGTATTTACAAGCCGTTGTGGACGATGATTTGTGACGATTTGCGACAGTGGGACATCTCATTCAAACATAAATAAAATTGAAAAAAGGAAATATGCACCTGATCAAAGCTAGCCCATTCCGACTCTTTCATGAAGCATGTCAGGTCAGAGAGAGAGAGCCATAGCGACATCAGTGCCAGACTGATAGATGTTAGAGTGTGAACACATACTGTAATCTTGTGGACTTGTTTCTGTAACAAAAACAGCAAAGATTATAGAGACTTTTTAACTGCTTCCCTCGATTATAGGTAACTCCTTCACAAGACGGTAGGCGAGTGATTATTTCCATGAAAAAAGCAAAATAGGCCTACAATCGTTTGAAGGGATTTCCTTATAAATAAAAACAGCTGTTAAACAGTTATTTGTTTTGTTTGTTTGTTTGGTGTTTTACATCATTTTCAACACAGGTAAGGTTATATAAGACGGTCGATTTTTTGTGGTGGAGGCAAACCACCAACTTTTCCTGGGTAGAACCAGTACTGTACACCTCTCGCTATCCGTAAGAATCGACACTTCCTAACTTACAAGTCGACTCCCAGTGGGATTAAACAGTTGTTTAATAATTGCTCATGAAAAACTCTCATCTGGGTATAAATATTAGGACCTTTTGTTGGTTTTTCTTTTTTTTTTGGTAATCTTTATAAAATTGCTTTGTTGGGAAATCAGTCAGAATTCTGAATAAATATTTATGATTTTATACCAGGAAATTATTTTCCCATGAAAGCAAATTGTTCACACCAAAGTTAACAGATATACTAAGTGTTGATTCTTACGGATGGCGGGAGGTGTACAGTACTGGTTCTACCTAAGGAAAGTGGGTGGTCTGCCTCCACCACAAAAAAAATCGACCGTCATACATAACCTTACGTGTTGAAAATGACGTTAAACACAATACAAAAAAAAAAAAAAAAAATATTTGTATTTAGACTGACACTTTCAAATCCAGTTCCTTTAAACTGCACTTCTATCAAGTTTGCTAGACTTGACCATATCTAAAAAAACGTGTTTTTGTTGTTGTCGCAATCAATAATTTTGGAAAACTACCACATTCAACGATTTATTAGAACAAATTTCGTGAATGTATAATAATAATTATTTTCTAGCCATAAAGTTTCTTACTTGAATTTTCCGACCGGTTTTGTTTCATTTTTGTAATTTGTGACTCCCGCGACTCGTACATTGGTGAAGTACCATTGTAACAGCATGCCGTTGGCAGTTGCGCTATGTTGTAGGATACAGAATGCATTTGTGCGTCTGTCTGTGTTCCAGTTAGACGCTTCAACAATCACAAAATCGGTCAAAGATTTTGATTTGTCATCCGGGTCGAAGCCGCTGCGACGCAGGGAGGCAATGTTTGATTCCCGTTGCTGTCCTGTAGCACCCTTCACAACTACATCTAATACATACGGTCCTGTGAACAATAATGAAGATTGCATAACATATGTAAAATGTGCAATAGCTACCCCGCCAACAATAGCAAAATTTTACAATTTTTTTTTTTCACCGTTTCTAAACCTACAGACAACGAGGTATATGAATATATAACTTACATATTTTGTGAATACAAACTCTATAAATACAATATAAATGGCTTTGACCAGCCAGGCCAAACCCTAAAACTGGAGCGTCGAATTTATTAAGATACATTATTATATTGCCTGAACACCTGGATAGAGTTTTGATTAACAGGCACAGGCACAGGCTGCATTCAAAAAACACATAAAAAAAACACTGTAGTGTAATTTTGCCGTTATTTGGCATGTTAGTTTCTTTAACCCTTTCCCCTCTAAATCAATGTCTGTAGCTCAGTGAATAAGGCATTGCACTTATGACCTACAGACCTCTTCACTGCGTAGATTCGTTACATGCCAGTGGATTGTCTGAAGGGAAAATTCATTCATCACATCTCCCTCCGAGGTAGCTGTCCTAATAAAACCCAATATGATGTGGCAATGGGGAGTGAATCCCCATTTAATTACTTTCAACTACAACATGTTTTAGTACGAGACAACTGAATTAAGAGCCAAATCCATTTTATAAATGATCGGATACAGGGTCTTCCTAAGGAATCAAGAAAATCGATAGAACCGATGGATGCTCCCCGAAATGTATCGTATGGCCTTGTATCACTCAGCAGTTCTCAATTTACAGTTCCATTAATTAGAAGTTTATGCTCCAGATAAAAAATCTAAGTATAAAAATTACAAAAGGCAATAACTCTAATTTGAATGATGACAGAGTTATGGTTCTTGCACTCTGTCCTTTCTCTCATTGCCCTCTATAACTGGTGAAGTTTCATTGCAGTCCCAACAGTAGTTTTGAAGATATGCTCCAGGCAAAAATTCTAAGAATAAAATTACAAAGGGAAATAACTCTAATTTGAATGACGACAGAGTTATTTTATTTAATTATATGCACGCAGGTTTCAAGTCACAATGATACTGGATAAATAACTTGTGACGCTAGTATCAGTGTTCGATAAACACTTCAAGATTGCCGTAAGTCCCTTTAGAACTGAACCATAATAAAAAATTATTATACATGTATTTATTTTTCATCCTTTTTTTTTACTGTAATATTCTCCTTTCAAGACTAATGCCTGCATTTTTTATACCTTTTTTACGCCACTTCCAAGCTCAAAACATATTGCTTACCGCTAGTTTCGGACGGTTTCAGCTGCCTATGGTTCAGAATGATCATGTCCGGGGCAGTTGTCGTCAGAATCTCGTAAGCGCTGTTATACGCCTCGTTCATGCACGCTACCTTGGAGTTGCCATGACCTGCAGAACAAACATTCATAGTAGGATTCCATGTAAATGAACAGTTAACTATGTCCGACAATGTTACCAGCATACCATGAGATTGTGTTGGCCAATTACATGTTAATAACAACGAATAAAAGGTGTAAACTAACAATAATGGAGATGTTTGTGGAAATTAATATCTAACATGGTTTATCAAAATACTCAATGCCCTGGAGAGAACCCCCGAGTACGAAGAAAAAAAAGTAAGGTTTTCAAAACAGTTGGTTCAGTACGCGCCTGTGGCTAAGCCACGAAAATGATAAAATGTTTTGTAAAACTTGCCAAATACTTTCTTTCCAACTAGTCGGTTCTTTAGTTTCGAACTATGAAATTCCGTTTCGGACTATACCATATTCTTAGCATGATAGTCCGAAGGACTATGACTATAAGGCTAAAATCTTTAACGTGCAGACTTGGATTCTACGGTTGGCTATTTTTTGGCACTTTGCAGCTCCACTTTTCTAACAGTGGTGTTAACAAATAAATGATCTGAAATTGAATTACCTGCAGCAATAAGCAGATTATCGATATAAAGTTCACACAGAGCACACTCGTCCGACGTAGCATGTGTGCGCTTGTATACACACATGGCAGTGAGCCCACTGCTGTAGACGCAGTTGTCGATGATGGCAATGTTGCTCTCGGTAAAGGCAGTCGAGGCCAGGGAAGTACACAGATTACTTAGTTTCTCTTTCAGGTCAGCACCCGACAGTGACGGCTTGGCGATCGGTGGGGGACCCTCCTGTAAAAGTGATTTGACGTTATTGAGAGATGCTTACAAGGAAAAGTGGAGAGGATACAGAGAAGTCTTCGACTGCTCGTGAAAATTCTAAAAATTCTTGAACAATCAGGGACATAACTTGATAATGTTATTTTAGCACTTCGGAATTTATGCAGCATCCTTTGTAAAATATATCCAGTTGATGACACTTTCAAGCCCGATAAATTTCAATTGACAATGGGTAAAAACCTAGAATATCCAGTCATTATAAACCTGTACATTTACAGTCATAGAGTAAGATATATAAACTAACCCTGCAAATGTCGTCATCTTAGCCATCATGTGTGACTTGTATTAGCTGTTTGGTTTGATTTGTAATATTTGTAATTGATGTAACACTAGAAAACGTGTCCAAGGGACACGTACGCCCCACTTTATCGCCACCAGCCACTTAATAATAAAAAACTTCTATGTATTTGTGTGGTGTTTTACGTCATTTTCAACACATGTAAGGATATATGATGGTCGAGTTTTTTGATTTTTTTTGTGGTGTAAGCAGACCACAATTTTTTCCTGGGTAGAACCAGTACTGTACACCTTCCGCCATTCATAAGAATCGACACCTCCATGTAAAACCTGGAACGGACGGACAAGGGCAATACTACATGCATGTTCCACATTTGTGGCAGGGCATAAAAAAGAATAGTTTATACTTGACAATACTGACCCCGATGTCCAGACTAATGCCGGCCACCACGGCCGCATTCTGTATTTGTGTTTCCTCCTCCTCCTCGTCTTTTTTCTCCATCTCCACAGGAATGACCAGCTCCGACACGGGCTTGTTGAGCAGGGCTTCCCATGCCTCTGTGTAGGTTTCCTGCTTGCACATCTTTTTGACAGTGTTGGACGCACGGGCAATACACGTGTCCTCTGGAATGGAATCAGAAAACTCTTCATCTATACATTATTCTGACTATTTTGAGTAGCTCAGAGAGAAGTAATGGCTACATGAGCGCTGTCAGTGTGATCTAGGGGAGGGTGTTGGACCAAGGATCGAAAAGTCGTAGTTTCAATCCCCGCCATATGTGTTGCGTCCCTGAGGAAGACACTTTATCTGCATTTGCGTAGAACTGGTTACTCAGGAAGACATCGAGAGTGACTAAAGTAAATTCACAACTGATGTAAGCTGAATAAGTTATTAACTCAAAAACTAATTTTCCTGCCCTGATGAGTCTAGTTTACCCTACTCTTACTATCAGACAAGACTGGACTTTTCCAGGGAAAAAACAGTACATGTTCAGCTTGGTTAAAGGGAGTACATCAGGATTTGGGACATAATTTGTTTAAACCATAAAAAAGTATGGAATGACCAGTTTAAAACGTGAAATAGTTCACAGATATAGATGGAGCAATAACAGTTTTAACAGTTTCTCATAACATAGCGCAATAATTAGAAATTACAATTTACAACAAGTCTTGGAACTCCATAGAGAAATCCCCAAGTTCTAAATAACTGTCATGAACTTTATTTTACCACCAACTTTAAAATAGCTATCCCTGACTATCCTCTTCGGGTCGTTTATTTTGTACCTCTAGTGTTATTTCAGTTGGTGTTTTACGGCTCATTTAGTTTATTTTTATCAATTAAATACATAATGTATTTGAACAATTCTAAAAATAATACAAATCCTGATGTACGTCCTTCAATGCCCTCTATTAAGAGGGTATAATGTCTTGCCATGGGCAATACATACGACCTCTAGAATTGATAAATAGAAGTGTTATTTAAAGGCTCATCTATACAATATTCAGGATATTTCCAGTAGCTCAGAGAGAAACTAGAACTATCACTGAAGGTGACGAATACCCCGCTTAAATTCGAAGTCAAACAAAGGGCCATAATTCTTTAATAAATTAGCCAATCAACAATGTGTGATGTAGAGGGACATAAGGTCATCAGTTTTTATGTGTGTATGATGTTTGGGAACAATCCATTCACAACTGTTTGAGTAGAGCAAGTAATAACAAGAGGCCCAAAAGGGCCTGTGGATGCTCTACTTGCTAATATGGCTCTTATGACATCAATGAAGCGAGTGACTATCGTCTTAAAGAGGCAAAATATAGCCTTTTTAACTAAATCAAGAGCCATAACTCCGCCATTACTGGTCCGATCTGGCTGGTTTTCCAAGTTGGCCAGTAGAGATAATCAAAAAATAAAAAATAAAAAAAATAAAAAAATATTTAAAAAAAATAAATAAATAAAATAAAAAATAAAGAATTAAAAACAAGCATTTATGTAAAACTGTGACCCCCGGGGCGGGGCCAGATGTGTCCCCAGGGTCACCATTTGAACAAACTTGGTAAAGGACCATAAGCTTATAGCAACAGCAAAATATTAAACCTCTGGCTCTTGCAGTTTCAGAGAAGAAGATTTTTTAAGTTTTTCCCTATACATGTCTATGTAAAACATGTGACCCTTGGGGCGGGGCCAAATGTGACCCCACTTCACTTTGTGAAAGCCGGGGTATAATAAAAGGCAACGTGTCTAGATAACTGGAATTTTCCGTGCCCAGAGGTAATAAACCAGTATATGGGTATAGCTTGGTTTAAATAACGCCACCTTCTGACAGAGGTAGAATTAGGGGTATAACGTTTTGTCATGGGCAATGCATGTGTCCTCTAGAAATGCATTTTGGACCCAATAGACGAAAACAGGAACATTGACATTCAGAAGAAAACAAAATGCAACTAGAAATTGTTATTGTCCATGGGACAAAAACGTATGGCTCCCCCACTCGCCCGAACAGACATAATTGACGACTCTAGGTCCAACTGTTCTTTATTGATCTGAGATCGTTTTGATATTCAATATCCCTGTGACTGTATCTACTATCTGTATCAGTAAGGCCACATAAAAAAATATGTGTGGTTCAAGTAACCCAACCGACCCTATTTTTTTAAGGGGCCGACTCTAAAACTTTTTATGCAAAAATTAAAAAAAAAAAAATTAATAAAAAAAAAAAAAATAAAAAAAAAAATAAAAGAATTAATAAAATAAAAAATAAAAATTCAAAAATAATTTAAAAAATAAAAAAAAAAATAAAAAAATAATAATAATCAATAAATCAATAAATTAAAAAAAAAGAAAATCAATAGGGGTCATCTACTGGTCATGACCAACCATCCTTCCAAGTTTGAGGACCCTAGGTCCAACCATTCCCTAGTTATTGATCGGACATCGTTTCACCGCAACCTTGACCTTTGACCTAGTGAATCAATAGGGTCATCTACTGGTCATGACCAACCATCCTTCCAAGTTTGAGGACCCTAGGTCCAACCATTCTCTAGTTGTTGATCGGACATCGTTTGTGACACAGACAGAGAAAGAAACAGACAGAGAAAGAAACAGACAGAAAGCACAAAATCAATATGGCTCCCCTACCACACTTTGTGTGGGGGAGCCATAATTATCTTTCCTTTGGATTATCTTTTTAAACTTTGACCAAGGCTATGTGTGTCTTCTTACCGAGTATGAACATTCCCTCGAAGGTCAGCTTGCCGTGATCGTCCTTAGTGTCAACCTTGAAGATGTGCCCCAGTCCACTCTTAGAGGCCATCATCGCCTGCTCCAGCCTAGATATTGGGTTATCTGGCAGTGTTGTCGCAGTCTGAAAACATTCAAGAAATATGTCTGTCCGATCTCAAGCTGGTTTACTTGCATCCATATGTTCAAGACATCAACAGTTAGAATTAATCCTACACTTCTGCAGAGTTAACAACCTGTTTTGTATCTGTTATCTGTTTTGAACTTTTGAAGAGAATTATTAAATTATAACTGTAATCGCATTTTCTAAACGTTAAAAATACGCCTAGTTTGCCGCAGATGCTTCAAGGCAAATGGAACAGTATTAGTGGATTCTTTTCATGCTCAGGACTTGTTTGTATACTGTTGCCCATTTCCATTCTTAGACTAACAAAGGTTTTTTGACTTTGACCTCCAAGAATGACCTTGATATTTGTGGTACGGACCCGATTCATTGTGCGCATGACACATTTTTTGAAGTTTCATCCAATTCCATTAGGTACTTTCAAAGTTATGGCTGAAACATGATTGTTTCGGATGGACTGATAAATGGATGGACGATGCGATTACAATATGCCCCACTTTGTGGGCGGGGGGGCATAAAACAGAATATTTAGCTTCACACTGAAAAAAATAGGGACAGTCAAGAAACTGGAACCAAACATACTACACTATTTCGCCTAATCACTAAACTTCACTCGTTAATTAATCACCACTAACTTTGACATAGGCGATCAGTTTTTCAAGTCCTCCAAAAAGGATGGAAATTGATTCCAGATTCTTGGACACCTCCCCGGCAATGTTATTCATGGCCTTGTACAGCGGCACCCCGACTCCCTCCGTATATGTGGCGGGGCCAGACGTCTTCAGGTACTTCTCCACACTAGCCCTGAAACAATAATTGATCAGAAATAAACGATAAGCAGTTGGAACTTGACGGCTTCTACATTCCAGTATTGAAATGGGACAACTATACCTCTAAACCTTGAAGAACAAGAAAATACAGCAAAATATTCAGTAAATCACTTCAAAAAACGTATGGCATGTGAATGTTGTAACATAACTCTACGCTTTCCGTAAACCGCCAGTGTTAAAATATAATTTCAAACTGTTTTTCCCCCTTGTGGTTGACAGGGTAGAATACAACCACTGCAAATCCCGCTAGAGGCAGAGGGGTAGGACACCACCTCCCCCCACCCCACCCACCTCCATCATGTTCATTTTATCTTTTTTTTATCATGCTCATTCAAGGTCTTCATCATGACACTGCTTATGCAAATGTGGAAACGTGGCTCCATCGTAAATGGAGTGTCTATTATAGAATTTGCAGTAACTCTGCAGTTCTGCAGGTTAGAAATTTCTAGGCTCATTCTCCATATTTTTATCTGGATATAAATGGTGGATGAGCCAGGCATGTTCATTCCTGTTAGGCGCCATATAACCTTTCATGTGTTGGTGCGCTGTAAAACCCAATACGACACGCTGTCAAAAAATCGAAATAATAAACATTGAACAGCCCAGGATAAAACTCCAACAGAAATCTACCCGTGACCTCTGAGTGTAAAGACAAATGTTAAGAGTTTTCGTTGAAGGAAGAATAAACAAAAAAAGAAGAAAATTAGAAGGGTGTTACATGGAACACTTGTGTCACCTGCCATGTGCGTATTTCAGCAAGTACAATCTATTAAACTGAAAAGTTTGAAGACAGGGGGTGCAATCCTTCGTGAAGTATGGAGCAGTTTTTTTTTTAAAGTGTTAAAGTTTATGAAAAGGGGCATAAATCTGCATCGATAATTGATAAGGAAAAACTGTATACAGTTTCATGACCATAGGTCACTATTTTGCCAAGTTATGAGCTAGGTTAAGTTGCAGGTTAAAGTTTTATGAAAGGGGGCATAACTCTGCCATCATGAAAGTCAGTTATTGGTCATGGGTAACAATATTCTAGGTAGTACAGTCGATTTCGGTTATTTGCATAGCACATTTGTCAAGAAAATATATGCGATTAACCGGAGTATTCGAATAGCCGAAATTGAATATTTTGTACATGCAGTGATGCACGTTTCTACTTTCGTTTTACTGTTCTGTTAATACTTACATAGACACTCCATAAAAGCGAGTTAATTCTATGTAAAATGATGGAAATGATTAGTATTGTGCATATTTGACAGATTTTATGCAGTTTTATGCAGTATTTATGCGTAATTTTTTGTTTTCTTTCAAACTTTCAGAAGCTATGGCTTGCTGTGTGAATAACACAGCCGTGATAATAACACGAAAGGTTTATTTTATAAATCTGTCGACGTGTAGCGGCTGCACTGGACTCTATGACGTCTTCCGTTTTATAGAGGGGTGAAAAGTCTTGACACTCAGATTGGCTGATTTTCAACTTAAATACCCTATAGGAGCTACTCAATGTCATATTCATCTCTACAGCCAGCGTACAAACTTATTAAATCGTGTAGGCTAATTGGTGAGCGATCGTCATGCCTTGTAATTTTTACGGAAACCGCACAAACCAGTCATGACATAATTAGCATCTTTTGTCACAATTTGCCTCGGGCTTATCTCGCTGACCGCGTCAATCAATTAGCAGTTGAAAAATACAGGTAAATTTGACTTTCAGTATGCAATTAGCCAAATTTTCGTTATGCAATTATCCGGAATTTGACAAAAACCTATGCGATTATATAAGTTTTTCGAAATCGACTGTATAAAGATGAATATGTGTGTGAAGTTTCATGAACATAGGTCAAATACTTCTTAGGTTATGGCCAGTTATGAGCCTGGTTAGGTTGTCGGTTCAAGTTTTATGAAAGGAGGCATAACTCTGTCAAAATGAAAGCAAGAGTTATTGGACATATGCAACAACATTCCTTGGATCAAGATGAAGATATGTCTCAGAAGTTTCATGAACATTAGTCAAATACTTTACAAGTTATGGCCTAGGTTAGGTTGCGGGTTAAAGTCTGACGAATGACGATGGACAAAGTGATCCCTATGTGTCTGCCATGCTACGCAGGCGACACTAAAAGGAAATTTGAGCCCATCCTTCAAAAAAAAAATTGTTTGCTGTTTCCCAGACCCGGGATTTCATAACTGGGTAGGCTGGTAGAAGATATTGTATTTTTACCAAGGATTGTAAACACCATTGTAAGAAATTAAAAGAAAAATATATTGAAAATAGCACAATAAAAAGTGTTAAAGAATTGCTATCAAAGGTTCTGGATGAGGACCTTTTTCGCAGGTAGGTAGGGAAACAACAAACCAACAATTGTTCATGTTTGCCTTACACAGACACGCAGCATTTAATTCAATATAGTTACATCGCTATTGCATTCGCTACGATGAATCTTATTTAACACGCTGCATTTCGTTTTCCGCTTCGAAATACCTCAAGATATCCCCTTGGTTTTCATTGGATGATGGGCGGATTTTAATAGGTTTAAAAGTATTATTATATGCTGCAATATAATCAACAGTTGGTAATATTCAACAATAATTTACTCTAATGATTTGCCAATATGCAATTTATGTAGAAAACTAATGAGACACGTAGGTTTAAACTAGAACTATCACTGAAGGTGATGAATACTCCTGCTTAAATTCTAAGTCCAACAAAGGGCCATAATTCTGTATTAAATTAGACAATCAACAATGGGTGACCTAGACGGACATCAGTTGTTATGTGTATATAAAGTTTGGGAACAACCCATTCAAAACTGTTTGAGGAATTAAAGTAATAAAAAGGTGTAATGCAACGAGACAAAAATGTGTTACGCAACGGGACGTTACGGACAACGTGATTCCTATATGGCCCCTACTTCACTTTGTGAAAGATGGGATATAATTAAGCATGCCATGTGTCCTTTTAAACAGTTGCCTTACTTGACCAACTCGACTCCAGGATCTTTCAGATTGTTGATGTCAGTGATGGTGTTCTTAGTGAGGACTCCCAGAGCTTTGTTGTAGACTTCATGCTTCAGGTCCTTCTTGTTACAGCCGACAGCTCTCGCCAGGAATATGCCGCTGATGGCCAGTCGACCAGTGAAGATCTGCCTTTGGTCAGAAAGAAAGGAAATCTCATTTTATATAGTAATGGCGACCTACGCTACTACTGGTGATGATAATGCAAGGTCTATTCTCTACAAATTGGGAAAGGGCACATGGCTTTGAATGTAAGAAAAGGTCGATTTTGGAATTGAAGGGGGAAAAAAGCTGGATCTTTTTAAAGGAAAACTTTATTATCAATAGAATCATGTATGTTTTCAGTAAAATACTGATCAATTATTAAATTCAGCAATAATTTTAAAATACAAACTATGGGAAGTCTGCCTTGTTACTCTTTTCAATTCTTCTAGAATTTGGAAAATATAGTCAAGAGGTTTCTGCAATGGGGAAGGGGTTAAATTTAATTTTGGTCCCATTCAAGTAGGTTAAAAAGGAACTGTGATAATGACTGAAGATTACTGACGTTGATAATCCATTGGAAAGTGTACATAACTTGGCTAATTAAGTTCAGAAATGAACCACTGAATGAGAGTCAAATGAATGTTGTTCACCGGCTTATCAACAAATGATAAGTTCTTTAACATGCTTGAACGAAAGACTCCAACACAAAGGACCGCCGGGTTTACATCCCCAACCAACAGACAAGACTAAGGGAAAGAACACAATGACAAAACTCGGCCACCCTTCTGAGATTTGAACCTTGGATATCAGGATTTAAAGTCCACCGTGCTATTAACTGGGCCATGCCATTTACAGTTAGTTACCTGTTGTAGGCCCTGGGGAGTTCATCACACACGTAAGCACACTTGAGGAAGAGCCCTGTAGCCATACATGCGTTCTCTATCGACTGTATGGCGTTGATCCGCCCGGTGTCACCACGGAGAAAAGCACAGTATTTCTCAAACTAGGATAGAAACAAAATTAAATAGTTAACAGGCCCTTTGTTAGTCTGCTAGTGCTGCAAACTGCATGGACATTTTACATAAATTTACATTGCCTTTTTACTATTTTAGCATAAAGTGATGAAAAATTTACAAGAGTTTCTGAATATTAAACATGAACAAAGGATAGCACTGAACTTGCTTTGACACCACTTTGTTAATATTATCAAAGTAACGGTACTGTAATGGTGAAGCATTTATCTTCATCTCACAAAGTGTCCCGATTTTTTTTTGCCACTGTTTCAAACATTACGGTAAAACTCCAAAAACCAGTATACAGCAACATGTAGTTGTAGGGCAGGAAAACTTGTTTCTGAGTAACTCGTCCTTCGTAATATTTCGTTAGAATTTATCTAATTTATACTCGTTCTGAATCAATGAGTACTCGTCATGGTGAGTGGACAAGTGTAAATTTCGTGCCCCGAGTTGTTAAAATGTTACATTAAAAATAAATAGGGTTTACTTCTACACTATCACTCTACCAATGTATAAAAAAAAATAACTAAAAGTGAAACTCATACCTTCTCCACCAAGCTCAGATTTGCCTTGTAACCACCACCACCTCCTCCAAATCCTCCGAATCCTCCACCTCCTATAAATACCAATACTAGTATCAGATATATGACAGAAACTAGAACGGTGTTCCACGGAACACGTCTTGCCTGCTGTGTGTTTACTTCACCAAGTACAACCTGACTTTAAAGTTTGAAGACACCGGGTGCAATCCTTCATGAATTATGGAGTGTTTTTTCCTAAGGCCATCAATAAAAAATTGTTTGTTTGCTGTGCTCCTACCCAGAATTTTGAGGGTGGGTAGGTAGGTAGGGATTTTTTTTTTATTTTTTTTTTTTACATAAAAAGCTTATCCAATCTACAACACTATAAAGGCCCTAGTACGATGTTAGGGCATAGGTTATTAAAACTAAACACAAGGACTTGCACATAATTATTTTATTCATGTGTATTTAAGGTAGGAAAAAGTTTTATTTTTAGATATTTTTTTTATATATATATTGTTCGCATATATTATGCCATTTTTGTACTAAGGCAACTTTTTGATAACCTTTGCAATCCAGATTAGATGCTTAACAACTCTGGCTAATAAAATTGTCATTTGAATAAAAAAAAAAAAAAAAGTGAGTCGCGGCCGAATCGGGTGTCTGTCGGAGCACGGCAAACAAACATATTTTTATTGATGGCCTAAAGTGTTGAAGTTTAAGGGGCATAAATCTGCATTGGATAATTGATAAGGAAAAACTGTATAAAGTTTCATGACCATATGTCAATATTTTGCCATGTAATGAGCTGGGTTAGGTTGCAGGTTAAAGTTTTATGAAAACGGGGCATAACTCTGCCAAAATGGAAGTCAGAGTTGTTGGACTTAGTAATGACATTCCTTCAGTTAAGACAAATATGTGTGTGAGTTTCATGAACATAGGTCAAATACTTTTCAAGTTATGGTCAGTTATGAACTTGGTTAGGTTGCAGGTTAAAGTTTTATGAAAGAGGCATAACTCTGTCATTATGAAAGTCAGAGTTAATTATTGGACATGCGTAACAGCATTTGAAGATGTGTGTGAGGTTTCATGAATATATGTCAAATACTTTTCAAGTTAGGCTACAGGTTAGTGTGACGGACGACCTTGACGACGGACAAAGTGATCCCTGTCTGCAATGCTACGCAGGTGACACAAAAATGATGAAAAGGGCATATTAAAAGGGCTTTTAATGGGGGTCTAGGGTCCGACTTAAAATTCACAGGTAAGGCAAAAAAAAAAAAAAAGCTGTGTTTCCGGTGGCCTGACCAACCCTAAAACATTTTATGAAAAAAAAAAAAATCAAAAAAAAGAAAGAAAAGAAATTTGTTCTGAACAATGATTTATCACAATATATCAAGGTAAACCGACATCACAGAGAAACTTTCAGTTGTATCATCAACTTGTATGGGGTTTAAGAGATAAATACATGTAGAACCTCACTAGATCTTGTTCCAAAAAAAAAAAAAAAAAAGGAAAAAAAATGCCTACCGACCCGACCTACCCTATTTTTTTTAGAGCATGCAATAGGAAACACTTTTTTTTTTTGGTCTAATGATATTTTCTATTCTAATTGGGCAAAAACATAACGCATGAACCCAACATTTTACTAACAAATTCATTCTGTACAGTAATATGTGCTATCCTAGGCTATGCACCAGGGTTAATTTAACCCTTAACCCGCTACATACAGTCAACACTCAGTATCTCGAATTTCAAGGGACCGGGAGAAAAGTTCGAGTTATAAGAAGTTCGAATTAAACGATTTTGGCAGACTTGTCTTCAATTTTATTACCCCACCCACCAGTTTTACACTATACATATATATTACCAATATTAGCCGACTTTTAATTAAATATATGTTTTCTTCCTTCATATATATGAATATGTTTCTTTACTGTTATAATTTCATTCAGATCAAACGGGGAAAATGCAATTACATAAATTACTGATTGCTATTACCACACTCAAATTTGAGACCTGTTTTGCAGCATGCTACTTTCGCTTTGTCAGTTTGTATATTCGGGCATAGAATGTTAAAGCAGTATAAGAAAACGTTTTGATAATTATTAAAATCAATCTGCAAAATATTTATGATTTCATATTTTATTAAAAACATAGAAAGACATGTATACAATGACACAATATTTTCACAAATTATATGTTTCGTCCATGTCAAATTAGTACAATTCTTATAATTGTTTTAACCCACGGGATGGCCTTTGTTTTCAATTATCGCAAAAAAACTTCCTCGATAACAAGCCTTAATTTACCTTGAAAATCAGAGACAAGAACATAAATTAACAAACATGTCACAATGATTTAATTAGTTGTGTCACAGGTCAAATCATCTCAGCAATTATCACCTTTCGTTTGCTTCACAATCAACTTCAATACGGCTAGTGTTTGATCAAATTTGCATTCAGCACTTCAATTGAACTTCGAATTAGCGAGTGTTAATTACTGTATAGATTCCTGTTTGGGATCAGAAATATAGTTTGAATTAGCGAATAATTCGACTTTTCGAAATTTGACTTAAAAGAAGTCATATTGCATAAAATTAGAAGGAATAAAATTGGGACCGTGACAAAAATTCGACTTAAGCGGAAATTCGAAGTAAGCGAGTTTGAGTTACTGAGAGTGGACTGTATATATAATGGACAGTTCTTTCTTTGAATTAAGACCATTCCATTTATGTGACAAAGGGGTGTTTTGGGGAAAATGACTGAACACTAGCCAGACATCGTAACTTCTGATCAGCCTGATCTGGGTTTACAATGGACACAAGGCTATTATAGTCGTGCTTTGTGGGTTAAGGGTTAAGCATTTTACAACAGATTTCAGAAAAACACTATGCTGAAATCAAATTTTAAACCTGAATAATATGGTGTTAACATCATATTTCGACAGATATGACATTTTAGCATGACTTGGAACACTTTTAAAACCTTAGATTTTTCTCGGAAAAAAAGCTATACCTACTACCTTTAAATTAGTTCACATTTTTACTGATTTAATGAAAGATGTTTGGTAATGCGATTCAAAACAAGAACCGTGAAGGTTTTACAAAAAAGTTTGAAGTAGCTATCCCGCCAACAACAGCCAAATTTTACAACAAATGTACACCGTTTCTAAACATACTGATGACGGGGTATATATAGCTTATTTTCAGAATCCAAACTCTATAGATCCAATATAAATGGCTTTAACCAGCCAGCCCAAACCCCAAATCTGGAGCATTGAATTAAGAGTTACCAACTCATAATTCATTTTACGCATATTCAGTTACGGGTATTTCAAGAACCCGTGAAAAACCCTATACTTTGATCGGCACATATATACATTATTATATGACCTGAACACATGGAAAGAGTTTTTATAAACGGTTTTGTAGTGTAATTTTGCCGTTATTTGGCTAGCTAAAATTGAGTTTGATCTTTGAAGTTGAGCCACGCAGATGTTGTTCACTACAAAGTGTCCAAAATGTTGGCTGAAATAGCTAGTATTAGCTACCTGCAGATAGCACAGGTCTGTTTAATGTAGTAGTCAAATATATTAAATAATCAGCAAAAAAACAATCTATACGTCGTAAATATTGGCAGAATAATTAAGATGTCAAACAAGCAAGCCACCTACCTCTTCCTCCTCCTCCGCGACCTCCTCTACCACCACTCTGTCCACCTCTACCACCGCCTCCTCCCCAGCTTGGTTTTTTGTCTGCCCAGCCTCCCTGCTCTTGACCACCTCCATAACCACCACCACCACCACCACCACCCCAGCTACCACCACCACCACGACCGCCTCCGTATGATTGACCTCCACCTCCACGACCCCCTCCACCGCCCTGGGGCTTCTGATAACTGTTATAGCTTGTGCCTGATGAATAACTGCTTCCGCCACCTCCTCCTCCTCCTCCTCCTCCAAACTGACCGCTGACCCTTCCACCTCCTCCTCCTCCTCCTCCTCCAGCTCCTCCCCCTTCTCTTCCAGCTCCTCTACCCCTCTGTCCGCCACCCCTACTGTTAACTTTAGGTGTCGTGAGTTGGTCCCATGAGGTGAGTTCCGACATAGCTCCCCATGAACTTGGTCCTTCTTCTTCTCGCTCTCCCACGTCCCTTCCGCCAGCAGAGCCGAACTGATCCATGTTATCCCATGAACTTGGTCCCGGGTCCTTCATCTGTCCCCAGGACGCCGGTTCCGGTTCGGCCATCTGTTCCCACGATGTTGGTGGCTCTGGCTCAGCCACTTGACCCCAGGACACTGGACCCGAATCTCCAAAATCCCCATATTCTGCCCTCGGTTTTTTAAATCCATGTCCTTGGTCTTGAGGCTGTGGCCTTTTCATTCCCCCACCTCCGGATCCATATCCCCCTCTAAGTAGCGACTGGTGCCCGTTGTTCTCCAGGCCTCCATCGTTAACGTTGAACCCGCCAGACATATCGAACTGGGTGCCCCAACTCATCTTGCTATGCACTATCAGTAATCAGAAACGATCTGAAAATGAACAAAAACAAAATGCCTTTTGTTGAAACAGTATCAATGATACAAGAAAGCTACTGCTGTCAGAACCGAACAAGCATGTATAATTAACTACTTTTTTTGTTCTTTACCTTCCTTCCCTTTCCATGCATGGAACAATTCAAAACATTTTCCTTTGATAAAGTCAACCAGATCTATGTGAATTTGCAATCACATATGAATTGGAAGATCAGTAATGCATTTTCTGAAAACATTGAAAATCAAACAAACTGATACATGTCTATGTGCTATTAAAATGTTTTCCTTAAAAATCGGTCGTAATATTTAAGGATAAATGTCAAAAAAACATTCTGAACTCACCTGAAACTACAACTGGTACTGAATGACCCCACTCCTCCAGCAATTGAAAAAGGATGTGTGCATTTATGTGGTGTGTGTCACAGTGAGGGTGTGTAATTTTAAGGTTTACAGTCCTTCCGTCGCACTATCAGGTATTTTAACAAGAGCGCCGCATAACAGGACATACAACAGTTTGCTACTTAAGGAGCATTTCCTATGTGTCAGGTCAATATGACCTTGACCGTTGACCTAATGAAAAAACAAGAGGCCCAAGAGGGCCTGTGGACGCTCTACTTGTACAGGGATCGCCCTAGGATTGTATTTCAATGAGACAAAATGTCCCATTTGACTGATTTTAATGAGACGACATTCACCATTTTCATGAAACATTTCTGATGCGAAGCCAAACAACCAGTCGGTCGTCGACCGCGCGTAGCACTGGAGGCCGCTAGTGGGGCATGCCCCACCGAACATTTTTGAAATTTAGATGTGATTTCCTGCATTCTGGATCATTCCACCCCACACCCCACAACCTAACCGGGATGCGCAAATGGCGCCAAATGCGCATAAAAATGAAATGTGACGCAAGAAAAAACAAATTTGCGAAAGTGATTTGCGCAAAAGAATCAAAATCCTTTTTTTTCTCTTTGGGGCATTAATTACATAAGCATTATCGACCCAGATAAAGACGGGTACAGCGTTAATTATTTCTATAGAGGACACTCGAAGCGAGTAAAAAAACGATACCCAGTCTAACACGCATCTTACGCATGACCAATTACTGTAAAATTGACTATTGGACCACAGTGACCAGTGACTCAATAAACATCCTGTTATCTAGTCTCAAGCCCCCAGCTGTGAAATACCTACATGTTTGCTAATTAGTGTTTGTTAGTTCGATAATTGGCATGACCATTGTCCAATAATCACACCTCGAGTACACAGCCAAGATTGCAAGATCTAATTACAAATGCAGCCAATTAGAAACGTTGTTATTTATCCACATATGCGGTAAGCCAATCAGAGAATCCGTTGCATTTACTATACAGAATACTTTCACTTTTTAAACACCTAATTAATCGACCAAGTTTACGTACTGATCAGTTGACCATTGTCAGTATATTTGATTTATAAGTGTTTCAATTAAAAGTATAACTAACTGAATTATTGTTTTGTTTTGTTTTATTTACAATATAATCTATTCTTTCTTGATCAAATGCTAGTCACATGACCAACACAGAAATTAAAAATGGCGGCCGACAGAGTAAACAAGATAGTTTTTCATAGTTGTAAGTTTATTAAAAATGATTAAAACATCGCACATGTATTGTCTTATATTTTTATAACAATATGACAATGTATACACACTTTGCTGGATGATTTTCTTCCTATAATTACGAGGTTTTGTAAGAATAATTTGTCCTATAACAGTTCAACCCCACAGACCAAAATTTAAATTATTTGTTTTTGTTTTGCTGTTTCTCTTTTTTTTGTTATTAATACCTCAGTCACACATAAAACCTCTGCTATCTATCTATCTATGACTCAATCATACACTAGATGCTTGATTTACCTGATTAAAACTTCCTTACAGTGTACTGAACATATCATAATTTGAATGGGAAATAAAACAATATTGTTAAAATGAAAGAAGTAAAACGAATGTTTTTGTCTATTTTCGAAGTGTAATCATTTATTTATCTAGAAAAAGGGTTACCTAAAGAGATCTAAAAAATCAAAAATTTGAGAGGGCATTCACTCCTTTTTAATTGAAACTGGCCAGTGTGAGCACTGGCAAGTTTGTGCCAATATGAACATATATGGCTCCAATGTTTTCAATTTGGCTCCAATGTTTTCAATTTGGCTCTATTTTTTTTCATTTGGCGAAAGTAGTTGCGCAAAGAAAAATATAGCCAGTGCAAGCCCTGTAACCCCTCCCCAAATTATTTGACAAAAAACAATACAATTAAAGAGACAGACAGACAGACAATGTCTCCCTATGGCTCCAATGTTTTCAATTTGGCTCTATTTTTTTTCATTTGGCGAAAGTAGTTGCGCAAAGAAAAATATAGCCAGTGCAAGCCCTGTAACCCCTCCCCAAATTATTTGACAAAAAACAATACAATTAAAGAGACAGACAGACAGACAATGTCTCCCTGGCATGGGAGGAATGTTTTGGAAATTGAGAATATGACCCAATAGCCCAGCCATTTCAAAAACGATCACTGTTAATATAGTGTTTACCTCAGTTTTTAGTTCCCTGAATTAAAGGGCATTTTTAAGCATGCTAAATTATGTAAAAAGGGCATTTTCGAGCGCGCGAAAACTTCAAAATGAAACAAAGATGTCAATTTTATTGATGAAAAGGCAATAAAATATAAAGTTGTTATAAATAAAAAACAGTTACATGTGTAATAGAGCCATCCCTCATTTATTTGTTTTAGTTGATTTTCTAGATTCTCTCTTTTCTTCTTTCCTTTTGTATACAATTTATTGTCAATATATTGAAGATAACACGGAGTCGTTGTTGTTTTTTACGTGAATAACATTTAAAAAAATAATCTGAAAAGCGCAAAGTGAAAGTAGAAGTTGTTAAAGCATCTGAAATAAAGCGTGTCCGAATTTACATGTTGTTTGAAATTTCCTTCAATTTGACCTAGTGTTAGCCATGGCGGCCATCTTGGATGAGAGGGACTGAGAGGGACTATCCCAAATATCACTGTGATTAAGTTTCATCAAAATCCTTCAAGCGGTTTCAGAGATGTCATTTTTAACCTTTTCCTATATAACTCTTATGTAAACTTTGGGTCGCCGTGGCGGCCATTTTTATTACTTGACGATAACGAAAAACACAAACTTGATAGAGGCGAACCCAAGGAACATGTATATGATATTTCAGTAGAATGGAATAAGTGGTTTCGTAGGAGATGTCGTTCGAAATTTCCTTAAATTTGACCTAGTTTTAGCCATGGCGGCCATCTTGGATGAATGGCGGCCATGAAAAATCTGAAAGGTGCCCTCCCAAGTAACATTGTGATGAAGTTTCATCAAAATCCTTCAAGCGGTTTCAGAGGAGATGTCGATTTTATAAAATTGCTAACAGAGACAGACAGACGGACGGACGAAAAGTGATCACATAAGCCCTCCTGGCCTTTGGCCAGTAGAGCTTACAACATGGGCAGTCTAGCTATGAAGTTACTCGCAGGCTGATCTGGGTTTACAATGGACGCAAAGGCTATTATAGTCGTGCTTAGTGGGTGGATAAAAGGCGGATGAACTTCATACCATAATATGTACGGTTTTTCAAGCAGACGTACAAAAACGGTATCAAATTTATTGCACATTATAATATTCAGTTGCTTTTAAACAAGAGCTTTCTGACAGTGTGCTCATTACTTTCGAGGCCTTGTCTATTTACTGAGAAACTAAGTTGAACAAGAAATGTATCCACGGGACACGGACGCCCCCACTTCATAACAATCTGCCTAACTGTGGCCTTGACCTTTGAGGCACTGACATGATTCTTGCGTGTGACACACCTTCTCAATTTAAAACATTTGTGTGAAGTTTGAAATAACTCCCTTCAGTAGTTTCCAAGTAATAGCTGAACATGAATTTTTTAAAGATTGTTTGACCTTTGACCTCCAACTGTGACCTTGACCTTTGAGACACTGACATGATTCTTGCATGTGACACACCTTCTCATTATGAATATTTGTGTGATGTTTGACGCAACTCACTTCCGTAGTTTCCAAGTAATGGCTGAGACTTTTTACGATTTTTTTTACCTTTGACCTCCAACTGTGACCTTGACCTTTGAGGCACTGACACGATTCTTGCACGCTACACACCTTCTCATTGCGATGAACATTTGTGTGGTTTTACGCGACTCCCTTCAGAAGTTTCCAAGTAATGGCTGACATGATTTTTTTTACCTTTGACCTCCAAGTGTGACCTTGACCTTTGAGATACGGTCATGATTCTTGCGCGTGACACATCTTCTCATTCTGATGAACATTTGTGTGCAGTTGAAGAAATTCCCTTCAGTAGTTTCTGAGGAATGACTGACATGATTTCGGACGGACGGACAGTGCGATTACTATATGCCTCCCTGTAAACAGGGGCATAATTGTCAAAATTCATAACAGAGTCATGGCCTTGTCCATACAAGTTCCTCTCATGAAAGTGAATACATGTGTAAAGTTTCATTCAATCCCTTTAAGCGCTTTCTGAGACGTGAGCATGCGAAAAAGTTAACCGACGCCGGGGCAAGTAGAATAGCTCGCTGGAAAAGTCAGCCTAAAATAGTATATGTTATCACTGTTGTTTAAATATTCAAATTATTAAAGGGACACATGGCAATCTGGAGTTTTATTAATGCATTAAAATTAGTAACTCGATTTATTAATCCTACCTCATTTTGACTAAAACTGCTGCATTTAATTAAATAAAAGATTGAGATTTCAAATTTCTTCAATATTCTACCAATTTTTAAATATATTATTGGTGCAATATTATGAAAAGTTAGTAATAATGTAAAAACAAGTTACTTGGAACTATTTGAATAATTAATATCAATAATTGAAAATATGCAAGTTACGTAGAAAAACTAACGGGACGCCGTGAGTTTTAAACAAATCAAGATTGCCGTGTGTCCCTTTAAATATCTAAACATTCAAAAATGCCCATTCTGGAGACTTTACAAGAAAACAGGAGTAATGGACGTTACCTCAGGCTGCTAATGCCCCTAAAAGATTGTCTTCCTTGTGATACGACTGTGATCCAAACACACCAGACGTCTGAAGTGAATGTTCCATTAAACATATAGGCATTTAAATTACTTATAATAAAGTGATTATAAGTAATTACATTGAATATTCACTCAAGGAATTGTTTTTCATTGAGCTTTAGGAATTGCATTTCAGTGATTTTACAATATTGTACAAGTCTGAAACCAAACTTTCAGTTTTTCTGCAATTTTATTCGAGAATTTTATCTCAATACTTCCAGAATTTTGCTAAAAGAAATTCTAATGTTTCAGTCAAATTTGCTTAAGGCTTTTAAACTCACAGCGTTGAGTCAAAATTCTATTTGACTTTAGAGGCTCACTAGGCCATCCTTAAAAATATATTTGTTTGCTGTTTCCCGAACCAGGATTTTATAAGTGGGTAGGTAGGTAGGTGATTTTTTTTTTGCCAAAGACAGTAAAAAACAAGATGCCAAAGAGGGGCTGTGGACGCTGTGGATATTAACAACCTGTTAAAGTTTGGTAAAGATCGGATGAAAAATGAAGGCCCTATCGTGGTAACAAGACAAAAGTTAACGACGGACAACTTACCATCCCATAAGCTCTACTGGCCAAGGGCTAACATTAAAGAGAAATATACTAAAAACAGTAAAAAAATTAAAAAAAATAAAGAATTGCTATAAAAAGTTTTGGGTAGGGCCCTTTTTGGTGTAGGGAAACAGCAAACCAACAATTTTTTATGGTCGGCCATATACAAATTTATTTCAGTACTACTTTTTGTAACAAAGCAACCCACAATGTGATAAATATCAAGTTATGGCTTTTAATACTTCGCTTTTCTGTAAATGACGACTATTTCTTAAAGAAACTAACCCGCCAAATAACAACACAATTACACTAGAAAAGCAGTTAACAAAACTATCCAGGTGTTCAGTAATTTGAAAGAGCACAGACACATAAAAGTTACGTTCAAGTACACCAAATGAATGCAGAACAAACACAGAATGAACAATGCACAATCTATACACTGAGCGCAAAATGAACATGGAGAGCATTTTTATAAATGAAAAATGAATGATGAATGAAATTTTTGAAACATTGAACACTGCAAACGGACGCAACTACTGAACTGCATTTTAAAAAATGTATTTGCGCTTATAAAAATGCATTTGCACTTTAAAGTGCATTTTGAAAGTGCATTTTTTTTAAAAACGCATGTAAATAAATTTCGCTTTTTCGAATTTAACTTGTTATCCATTTGAACACGTTTGACCACAATCCACTAGCTTTTAATTCCAAAATTACATTGTTTGCAGCGACATTAAGTCTCTTACCGTCTTTCCCGCGCCATTTTATCATTTGGTTGACAACAGTAGTTGTATTAATCATGAGAGATGTTGCGAATAATAAACGCTGCACGAACAACACAAATTTATATGCATTTTCTCCATTTGTGTATTTAAATTAAACGTACGTATTCTGTTGCGTTCAGGAACGAGATTCGTGCATTTAAAAGAATGCAGTTTCGTTTATAAACGATGAATGCATTCAAGAACACAAATGAATGCAAAAAATGCATTCATAAAAACGAAATGCAAAGGAAATACAGAGTGCAAATGGAATGTAAACAGAATGCATTTTTGGTGTACTTGAACGCAGCTGGGTCTGTACTAAACTGTAATGTATATTACACCTTCAATATTACAATAATAAAGTTGTTACAATGCAAACCAAGGAGTTACAACACTATAATAAAGCCATTTCCATATAGTTTAAGTATATGAACATGTCTTTAAATATTTTGTTATCAAGTTTTGTTGATAAGGAATAAAACAATCAGTTTTATTAATATGCTGGGCCCCACAATTGGACAAAATACGGTAAATAATTTTTGGTAAATTGATTAATCAGGGCTTTCCTTAAAAGCCATTAGACGGGCAATATACTCTCTTACTTTGGTTAGCTGACCAGCAGCTTTTATCAGTTCGCAATGAACAACAAAAGGAAGAACTATAAACAACCCATCTTCTTTTAAACTTCCCCCACCCCCCGTTACTCAAAAACAAAGGGAACACTCTGATTGAGGGATAAAGGCAAGCTTAAAGGATTTTATCCTTTTCTAGCTACAGTTCTGAAAACATAGGAATAAATGGTCACCACTTAATCCTTTTTTTTTTTAATTCCTTTTTTTCCTTCAAATGAATGGTTTTATCACCAATGAGAAATGACTTCAATTTGGTGATAAAAGATACAATGGCATATATATATTTCGACGAGGACTTGGGCTCCAGCACATCCTTATCAACATAACTTCTGTATTTACACCTGATATTCAGTGGAAGAGATCAAACCCTGCCCTACAGTTAAACTTCATAATGAGCGTGCAGTACCAGTTTGTGCTCGTGCTAGGGCGTTCTTTTCAAAAGGCCCTACAGGAGCATCAAATGCTCTTACAGTTCAATTGCTGCTAAAATATCTCTTGTCAGAGAAAGTCCAGCAACAGCGCTTCAGTTTTAATATAGCACCATTTTTTTTTTTTTGTAAAAGCAACTTAAGGTATACTATTATACATCAAATCAGCACTTATAGTATATATATAATTAATATACTATCAATCATTTAGAGAAAACATTCTTCATCCAAAGTAGATATCGCCACATTGGATAAGGATTCATTGGACATTAAAGATCACACAGCAATCTTGAATTATAACATTTTTTATTATCAAAATTGCTGTGTGTCTCTAAGTTTAATAATAATTATAATGAACGGAAACATTTTCCGAATAGTAAAACAGCTGTTTTAATCTAGTCTAAATTCACGCTCCATTTACAAACTTTATGTAAGTGAAGCGTGACCCACAAGGTTTGATTTAATCAAGAATGCTCTTTCACTGAATATAAGGCGTGTAGCCACGTACTCTACCTATGTATACCTGTGTAAAGATAAGACTGAACAATTCAGACTTTTCTTTCTTCCAAACTTGTCAACAGGTCCTCGAATTATCGTTTAGCCTTTAACCAAACTCGATTCTATTAAATAGAAAAATAACAATAAATGAATTAATTATCGTATGTTATATTTGACATGTTTGAAAATCGATTCAGTTTACAAGAAAAACACCGTAGTGTTACATGTACATGAGAACCTCAAATTAAAATCATTGGTAGTACAAATAATCTTTTCTGCAAGGATTCCATAAACTTGATTACAATTACGCATGCCACTAATTCTCAACTGCCTTTTTCATCTCTGCTGATCTCCGTTTTCTGAAATAAACACAATTTTTAAAGCGGTAAGTATTGTCCCCAAAACTAAAAAAAAACAATTACAAAAAAAGGAGATAGTTTACACATGTATACTTCTTCAAAAATACTGACAACCCCAAATCTAACCTGTTTAATTACTTTCATTTTAAACAGAGAACGCACCCTCTTCCACTTAAACTAAATCACCATCTACAACAACGACAACAATAGTCTGAAAGATTAGCTTCTTTGCAGTGCTTTGTTTTGGGTTACAGTGTTCGACACTAACTTTTTGGACCTACTAGCCCCGGGGGCTAGTTGGTTTGGAATTTCACTAGCCCCCCTTAATTTCTACTAGCCCTGCTACCAACGGTACCAAATCCTCATTGTATATTGATTTGACGGGGTTGGTTATAAAATAACAACACAAATCAGATTCAAAATTTGTGACATCGCTAACAGCACCCTCCGTCACAATAACCTGATCTCGTGGCAGGCTGCACCTCTGTTAAGAAAAGTAACATACTGTGATGATTATTATTTTAATTTATTATAGTATTTCTGAACAATGTACCTGAGAAACACAGAAATTAGAAATTATTATGATAGATTTTTTTGTTTTTTGGCTGGTGGAGAAAGCCCCAAAAATCGATCTATGTTTGCACCGTTTATAGCACGTTCATAATTCGCGGTGTTTTCCGACGGAAGCGGAAACAACTGCTGAAATCGTGGTCATAAAAACGCTTGAGAAAAAATGTCTAGTTTATAAGGCGTAGTTACAAGCGTTTGTGTGATTCGGTATCGGGCTGGTATCACGCGGTAAACGAAAGCAAAAGAAAACAAATGTCGTTTTACGCGGACTGAAAGAGCAGCAGTTTTAAGCGAGAATCTGCGGAACATTAATGATTAACAGTGCTTGAGATTTTATTTATATAATGCCAACGCAAATTGGGTACGTGTTTGTTCTATAATCTACTAGCCAATCGGGCTAGCTAGACGATCGTACGTGCTAGCCTGACGGTCACTTTTACTAGCCCCGGGCTATCGGGCTAGCGTTAGTGTCGAACACTGGGTTATATTTGAGGTTCCCATTCCCCAAAAGTCTGTAACAGTGTTTTTCCCACTGGATAAAATTCCAGTGAAAAACTTTGTTTTAATTTTTTGGACCACCCATAATATGTCCATGAAACATGTTCTTGATGTATACAAGTATTAAATGAAAGACTTTGTAAAAGAAATGCACCCCCTGTCGAGTGTATACAGTGCTCCAGTCCAGAATGAGATGACACATCTGCTGTAATTATCCATTTTTTTCAAAAAATTGCCGATAAATACGAGAACCAAATTCCTGCATACACACTTAAATAGCTTACAAAAATCGAGCACGCCCAGAAATAATCCGATTGAAGATGCAGTCATATACCACTGGAAAGCATTAAAAAGCATGTAGTATTTTATTTTTATCTATTAGCGCATTTTACCGCAATGCCTACAAATAAAGCATGTGTAACACATAACTGTATGAAAATTGTAGCGCGCAATCCACACTTCAGCTTATAAAGCGGGCTGTTTATACTGTTTATACACAGGTATGCACAAAATATGGCAGATAAAAATCCAAGATGTTAAGAGTTTAACAGTTTAACAGTTTTAACTGCGATAACTTTTTTAAATTACTGAATGGATTTTGACTATTTAAATGGCATTATTATTGTTTTTCTTTCCTCGTCCGAATGGTTAATATGGATTAAATATTTTCCTATTAAAGACACATTTCCCAACGCTACTTGGTCGTTGAAAAAGCATGGGAAGCTTTCATATTTACAGCCAGCACGCTTCATGGCTGATCAACTCAGGTACATAAATTGAGGCCCGCTCTTAGTTTTTTATTTGTGCATTGCTGATGCATATGCATTGCGCATATAGAGCATTGCTATATTGAGGGTAAGAATAGTTTACAACACTTTTTAATTTACTTTAATGAAGAAATATATGTTCATAATTTAGCTTTTGAATACAAAACTTATCTGGTATTTCTCAATTGTTTTTAGACCAAAAATCAGAGCACAACACAATAAATATACAACATTCTTTAATGTGTTATTATGTGTACTGGTCATAAATGCTTTACTGGGTGGGCCTCATAATCTGAAGAAAAATTGAATATCACACTTTGCTCATGAAATTGCATGGCTAACAGCCTAACAGCGATTTACAGTTACCTATAGAAATTCTCCCCCCCCCCCCCCCCCCCCCCCCCCCACCCCAACCCAAATACAATATACAATAGGCTCGAAATATGTCTTGAAATCCAAAAAGGTCTGTCATGGTCACTGATTGGTCAGTTTTATTGATGATGCTCTATCAAGGACCTCTTAACATAAATGATTCTCAATGTTCCTCGGATTCCTAAAAGGAATTGGCCATGTTCCCCAGATCATAATTTTTAAGAGACTTAATAACTCATTTTGTAGATCTCTGTCATATGGTATACTTTTAAGACGCAAACATCTTTTGATTTTTATCCAGAGAGACGTAACTTTACGAG